>MU227907.1:2439109-2461444 GCA_018584345.1 Thuja plicata
GGACTACAAAGACAAAGGTAAGAAATATTGTTATATTGCTGAAGAAACTTCTGACAATGACACTGATAATTCTGATGACAATGATATAGAAGTTGTTTATGTTGCAATGAAAGAAGATTCTGATGATAATGAGAAAACTGCACTAATCTCTAATATGAGCAAAAATGATCATTGGATCATTGACAATGGTTGTTCCCATCATATGACTGGTGACAAAGATAAGTTTGAAACCCTAAACTAATGTAAAGGAGGATATGTAAAATTTGGTAATGATTCACCATGTCTTATCAAAGGTAATGGATTGATTAACCTGACTGACAAAATTAGATGTGATGATATGTATTGGGTTGATGATTTAAAATACAATTTGGTAAGTGTTGCACAGCTAAGCAATTCTGGTTACAAAGTTGAATTCCATAACAGAAAGGCAAAGATCTATGATTCTACTGGAGAATTAGATGGAACTGTCAATCAGACTAAAGGTAACTTATTTTATCTAGATTTATCTGAAGAAACATGTTTGTTTGTACAGTACAATGATGTTTGGTTATGGCATAAGAGGTTGTGTCATGTGAACTTTGATAACTTGGTAAGCATAAGTAAACTGAATAAGGTTAGAGGACTACCTAAGTTAAAGAAACCTGAGAATGCTATTTGTAAACAATGTCAACTAGGAAAGATGACTAAGTCTAGTTTAAAGAGAAAAACACATGTATCAGAGGAAATTATGGAATTGGTCTATACTAATCTTTGTGGTCCCATTGGAGAAAGAAGCTATTGTGGTGCTAGATACTTTATTCTATTTGTTGATGATTATTCAAGGATGATGAGTGTAATGTTTCTCAAGGAAAAATTTGATGCATTCCAATTATTTAAATGGTACTTAGCTAAAGTTGAAAAGGAAAGAGGCAAAATTTTGAAATGCTTAAGATCTGACAGAGGTGGAGAGTTTATTTCTAATGAGTTTAACAGGTTCTGTAATGACCAAGGCATAAAGAGACAGATGTCCGCACCCAGGACTCCTCCACAAAATGGTATTGCTGAACGAAGGAACAGATCTATCATGGACTGTGCTAGAAGACTAATGATGGAGAAAAATGTTGCACAAAAATATTGGAAAGAAGCTGTAAGTATTGCAGTCTATACATTGAATAGAGTTCAAGTCAATAAAGGTACAAATGCTACACCTAGTGTAAAGTATTTTAGAGTATTTGGAAGCAAATGTTTAATACTGAAAGACAACTAAAATGGAAAACTAGATGCTAAAGATGAAGAAGGTATATTACTTGGCTATTCAACAAAAAGAAAAGCTTACAAATGTTTGTATTCTAATACTAAAAAAATTGTTGAAAGTGCAAATGTAAGAATTGATGAGTTCGCTGAAAACCATTCTAAAATCTCAAACTTTAGTCATTAGTGTTTACCGAGTATCAGTAAATTAATAATATGATTACCAATCTACATCAGTAAAGTAAATTATAAAGTAAAATAACAATCCACAACATCCATGTACATTGACACATATATTTTTAATGTGTAAACCATTCTAAGGAAAAACCACCTGGGACCGGTAACCCAAAATATTTTCACTCTTCTTAAGTAAGCTCAGTGAAGATCCAGCCATATTAAAGGTTACAATGCAGACTATTAAATGTGAGCTGGTTAGAGGATTTAAAACTAACAGTTCTCTCTTGAGCATGCATTCACTATGGGGTCAACAAGAAAACACTCAACATTCATGAGAATGTCATAATAAATACTTTCACGTCCTACTCAATTAAGAGATTTATCTGTAACAATGATTAAAATGATACAGTAATGATCTTATTCAAATACATCTCTATTTTGTAGATTTTTAGATCTGTGCTAAGTACATAATACCTCTGATCAATTTGTTCACTTTATTTCATCTCATACTTCATACTTGTTCTACTCGATAATACTCTTTCCTGTATTTGCTCGGTGATGTCGGCTGAAAACACTCGGTTCTACCTTTAACCAATTTGATCAGTCATGCATAAAATTCACATGTGCACATCAGGTGTGATTCAAAATGAATCTCTTGTCTCTTATATAGACATCATAGATCATTTAATTTCCATCCTTCATATTTTTATGCTTAATTCCATCGTTGGTTTTTCTGCTTAAACCATCCTCGG
This sequence comes from Thuja plicata, assembly GCA_018584345.1. Taxonomy (NCBI): domain Eukaryota; kingdom Viridiplantae; phylum Streptophyta; class Pinopsida; order Cupressales; family Cupressaceae; genus Thuja; species Thuja plicata. The sequence goes on from MU227907.1 coordinate 2,441,269, forward strand.
TAGCTGTGTTAAATACACATTTCAATCTTTGTCATCCGATCTTCATGTTGAATTTTCATAACCGTTTGATCAACATAATTTTTTTTATCTTTTACCTCCAATTCTTGAATTTCTAGCTCATCATTCTAGTCGGCCTTGGTTTGAATAAATTGCTCTGTCAATAGTTTTGTCGACGATCCCTAGCTTGATTTTCATTGTGCTTGGTATACGTTATATTTTACTCGATGTTCATTGTCTCTCGGTATATACATAACTCTTCATTTATTGACCGTGTAAACATTTTTTGTTCCAGATCTTCAATCCATAAGAATTTTTTTCCACCATAATAATACTCAAATAAGTTGACATCAATGACAATACATTAACTGATGATGTTTATCATCACATGTGCGACTCGGTTGACTATCAACAAAAGACTTCAAACATACAATCTGTTGTAGTTCATCATCATGAACCTCCTTAATATAAGGGATCCTTGTAAGATATCTATTCATGTCCTGAGTGACCAAACACAGAATGTCCTTTAGAAGCTCCTATTATTTGCCTGCATCGTGTAGAGAGACCTAAGCAAGAAGAGAAGAAAAATAATCATACACGTCCTATGTGATGTCCTAATATTTCTATAACAAATGACCGTTAAGATTGAAAAAATGGATATGATTAATAGCTCTATGTTTAAGAGTGGATAAATGAAAAAAAATGTGTTTCTATCTCCTCTTTTCAGCTAGATAGACCTGGAAATTTGTTTCCAAAATCCTCCTCCTTGTTTATGATGTTGTCGAGTTTAGATAAGATAAAAACTTCTTCGTCCATTAGGTTCACATATGTGCCTTGACTTTGAATCTGAGATTGAATGCTTCCCACCTCAAATTTCATATTATATTTGTCATTGAAAATGTGACAAAAAGTAGATATGTTCCATATCCAAACATTTGCTTTCACAACAACCAAATTTTTGGCCACCTTGTACATGGCCATGCCTCTAGTATTAATTCTCCACCATTCACTTATTTTATCCTTGAAGTCAGGGTTCATGGTCCAAATTTATCAAAATAGAATGCAAAGGTTTTCCTCCTACTGACTTTCTCCATAATAAAAGAAATAGGGAAATGATCCGAACCAATCGTAGAAAGAGATAAAAGTCTACAATCATAATCTGTAAGACATGAAAGAGAAACCAAGGTATGATCCAATCTAACTTGAATGAGATCAATTTCAAGTTAAACTTGGCCTTCCTTGGCTTACATCAATGAGAGAAGTGGAGTTGTGCACCATGGAATGATAAAATATATAGATTTAGGAGTGGATGTAGTAGAGTTGAGTGAACAAAATTAAAAATTTTCAACAAAGTTTTTTGACCAATGATTTGTGAATATATTACTTAAATAGCATAAAAGTGCTCCATGTTAATCAGCCAGGAGAACCCGAGTTGCAATTTTAGAGGTACATATTAGTCAAAATGGTATCTTATGATATGTTAGCGATTGGTTACACTCACTAACCGTGGAAGGGCGAGAAGCCAATCAAGGAAATATTCATCATCTTACAAATATTGTTAAAATATCAATGAATTTTGGCCTCTATGAAATGCATACTTATAAATAAACAAAGATTAATGGCATAGTTTAGAGATGTTGGAATCGTCAATTAATCAGTAGCTATAAGATAAACAGTCATCCATCATCAATGATAGATCATATATAGAAACATGTAATTGAAACCAAATACATTTGTTGTTTGAATTCTCCCTCTTTGGAATCTTTGTTCTTATTATAAATAGGCTGAACACATGTAACAATTTATCTTAAGACCTCTCCATTGAGTCAAATCTCTACACATGCAATAAATCATCGTAAGAGTTATCCATTTGGTCAAATCAATAAATCATTGATAAAAAAATACAAAGGCATAGCATAAATAAGAAAGAAATTGAACAGTAATTATCCTCAGAAAATACTATGAAAAACAAATAATTCTTACATCCCGTTGTTGTATATGATATATACCGCCCTATTCAACAAACATACCTTATATATATGATAACACTTACATTGCCTTGCTGTATATGATATATAGTGCCCTTTCAACTATATATATATACTTAGGACAACAAGCACATAATTTTATACGTAAACATGTCTATTACTCACTAAAATTTTATCAACGCCTTGCCTTATATGACGTATACAGCTTTATTCTACTAAATATCTGGTAGCAGCGAAACCGTATAAATACCAATTAACACTACCATAAATTTCCCCTCCCAGATTCAGTACAACCATTAACACTACCATAAATTTTTTATCATTACCTGATATGTTTCCCATTTCTAGTTGCAGGGATAAACAGGCAAGGCTGACGGTTCACATGCACACAAGGTCTTAAATAAGTGCAGCAGGAGTCTTGTCGATTCAATTCCATTGTTGATAACGCCAACATAAGACACTTTGTATTGAATTCCTCTCCCCGTTAATTAGTATATATAGAATCAAGGAGTACAAGAGAGGATATTCCACCTTTCTCAACTAAATGATTTTGTATTTATATAGGTTGACGATTGTTCCATTATAAAACTAATCTTGGGATTAGCTCCTAAAGCTGAGCCAATGATTATGAACATATATAAATTTCGTCCCCTTGATTTTAGTTTTTTAATTTGTAACGGAAGATCAAAGCTTTATTTATTTTTTATAGAGTAAGAAGGGAAAGTCAAATCCTATACGATACATTGTATCGTTTATCATTCATTGTATTTTAATTTTTAAACTAAGTGAAGTAAATCAGCTGTCTATAATATTTGGATTTTAAAGTAGGATAGAAAAAGGTTTACTATTTTTAAGAAAAGGGTTAAAGATCTTGTATAAAAGTTTTGCAGTATAATTTCTATTATGATGTCAAAAAAACAATTATTGAAAACTCATTTTGTGAATAACAAAATTAGAAACAAATTCTTAAAAATAAATTCTTCTTCTTTCCTCCTTTTCTCCATTTGTCAATGATTATGTTCCATGACATTGGTTTTGCATTGTACATTAATATTCTCCATAAGTCAAACTTAAGGTGGGGTGATAGAGTAAATTAATATTTATTCACATCCTTTTATTTAGCATAGGCTTGTTTCTACATGTTAGGTAAACATTATTATTATTATTTTAAGGCTCACTGTATATTTTCTTCATCTCAATAAAATCCATTATTTGGTGAAATATTTCTCTCTACTATAAAGGTTATTTTGTAGGTTAGTAGAAGGTTATTTTGTAGGTTGTAGATCTGGTAGTGGATTCTATACTTCCACACTCCAGCTTCTATCAAGAATCTAACTTTCATCCTTAAATAACCATATAGTCACCTATAATATTCTCTACAAATAAAAGTTATACTATTTTTACTAAGGCGATAGGTTTAAAAGAAACACGCAGAACATGAAATAATATACCACAATGATAGTTAATTTTTAAGAACGGGTTATCTCAAAGAATGATAAAAAATTCAATTTAAGTATTAAAAAAAAGTATTAAGTAAATACAAAATGTAGAAAAATGAGGAACATGGAAAATTCACATAGACAAGTAATGATTCCTTGAAAAACTTGAATCCTTGAAATGCTAAAGAACTTGAACACCTTGAGCCTATCTAAAACCCAACCAAACTACCAAAGTGACAAAATGCAAATGAAACTTGAAGAACATCTAAGCCCAAAGAATCAACACATAGGTGAATGAATCATTGATAGATCCCAATCCACATAATTCTAGGATTTCGAATATAGTTGAATAGGGTAAAAACCCAAACTTTTGAAAGTCCATTAAATGTGATCAAATTACTCCTAAATTTTATATGTTCTTTTAAATGGTGATGATTTATGACATGAGAGAGTTAAATTGAGATTTCTCTCATAATTTTAGTTGACCATCAACACTTTCTCACTTTACTTCAAACATTACTCCATCATGCAAAGTTTATAGCCAAAGTAAGGAAATGTTAAAAAACATAAATAATATAAATTATATCTAAGTAATGCTTCCAATTTTCCATATTTCTCACAAGATTTAATTCAATCACGAACACAGACAAGGCAAGTACATATGGTTATCCATGATATAAACATCCCATCTTAGGTAATGAGTTGATTTTCACATCATATTACGAAACACACATTATCTAAGACCCAAAATACAATACATCACAGTGTAGCACTTTCGTGCATCTCATCAGCAACTACCATCTTAATAAGGATCTCCAATTTTCATGATACTAATGCATTTATGAAATAAAACATGTTTGGGTTATGTGATCATGATTCCTCAACATAGAGAGCATATAATAATTTGAAATTATAGAATTAAGTTGTAATGGGCCCTATTTTTAGACTTGATCAAATGTTTCTAGCACACCATTAAATGTTTCATAGTAATCAAAAAAATATACCAAAATATATGCCTCTAAAAATTATCATTAGGTGGTGGGTCTTACATCAATTCCTTAATCAATCATATTAATCATAATTCTTTGATAGATCAATTTTACATTAAGGGGGGGGTATCTAAAGTATATTGTTATTCAATAATGATAATAAAAACTTAAAAATTATAAAACTTGACATAATTCTACCTCATGAGTGTGCGGCCACACTCCAATAGATATCATTTTAAAAACTTCTATTCAACTATTTTTCAACTTTATATTTAATTAGAAAATCATTTTTCATAATTATTTGTTAATGAAATGAATTTTGTTGTTATTATATTCTCATTAGAGTGAAATGCCAACTTTTCATTTAACATTTGAGTTGACTCCAATTTTGTTAACTTATATCTTTCATCTCATTGTCATATCCCAATTATTTTTTCCTTACAAAATTTGCAAATGTAATAAGATTTAATCATTTTGGATAATCAAGCTTGTGAAAATCTATTATCACTTATATCAAAGTGTTATGTTGTAAGTTGTATCAACATCTAAAAAGATAAAGAAACACATCCATTTTTAGTTATAATAATTATTTAATATAAATTTATCCTTGTTCATATCTACTTCACTTCAATTGCGAATGCAAAATGTGAACGAATCACTTGGGTGAAAGATATAGCTGATGAATATGTGCAATTCAAGAAATATATTTTAGCATGGACTTCTCTTGGTAAATTCATATTTCCTTAACCCTTTTATCTTTCAATTTTACGGCATCATATCTACTACAGTTATTATTTAGATTAATATGAGTAATAAAATACTATTTCATTAATAAGTAGGTCTTCACATGATGATGAGTAGAGTTGTGCACCATGGAATCATAAAAATATATAGATGTGGGAGTGGATGTAGTAGGGTTGAGTGAGAAAAAAGTAAAATTTTTAACAAAGCTTTCCTACCTCATGAATGAATGATTTGTAAATATATTACTTAAATAACATAAAAGTGCTCTAAAACCAGAGTGGAGGTAGGGTTGGAAAATGGCGAGAGGCCGAGCGAGAGGGTTGAACCAGGAGAAATGGCGGAGTTTGGATTGGGAGCGCGGTGGTCGGGGCTGGGGGCTGGGAAGAACGGAAAATGGTCCTCATTGGGACCAAACGAGGAAAATTTTCTTGCGACAGAGACAGGCGCATCATCACAGTGTAGCCAACGCATGGGGTAGAGGTTCCTTTTCCCATCCTTCACATTTCAAACGGCAAAAAAAAGGCGAGATCCAGCAGAAGAGAACATACCTGGGGAGAAAGGAGCTTGAAGAATGTAACCATCCACTTCCGAAAAAGGCATGGTCAGGACTGCATTGGGACATTCACAAGAAACGAACTGACATTATGAAAAACAACAGGATTCCAGGATTCAATAATGCAGATTGCAGAGATATTTTGGGTCAAAGGAGGAACTACAAGGTTACCTTCAAATGGATGCCGAGAACGAATATCCCGGAGCCAAGACCGAAGTTCCAGGAGAGGCATACTCAACCGACTGGGCAAGAACAACCCCATCATCACAAATACCGTTGAAGCTCAAGCAGGGGAGCCGAAACAGCCTCAGTTCGACAAATCCGTCTCTCCTTAATCTGAAGTGCCAATAACTTTCTCTGAAGAAACATTAGACGAGAGAAGACGTCTACTTCTTCAACAGGCATTAATTCAACAGGAAACCAACATGTCATGTTTAGATTTCAATATCTGGGATTTTAAAAACTCTGAAAATATATCTCAGATAGAATGTATAGACGCCGAACTGGGGTTTTTCTTAGTCATATTTAAAGACAAGAATGGTAGCGATAAAACCTTTAAATTTAAAGGACGGTTTCACAACAAGCACATGCAACAATGGTGCCCGAACTTTAACAGCTTTTATCATTCTATCAAATACATTCGTATGCGGGTATCTCTTAAAAATCTACCCATTGAGTATAGAGTAGCAGAAACTCTTCAAATCTTTAGGTCCACAAAATGGGAATGTACCTCAAGGGAATGTACCTCCAGCACTCTTTACTCTGAATACACATAAATTGTCTTTTTACTTAAGACGCTGCCTCATCTATAATTCAAGTTGATTGGGGTAGAAAAGGGTTATAAAAGTTTTAGATGCAAAGCAATTATAGTGAGAGAGTTTCAATTTTAAATTTTAAATTGTCTTTAAGTAGGAGTTTGATTTCCCTATTCTTAAATCATACACATTATATAACATATTAAGCCTAAAGGGTATCTATCAACTCTGAGTGTTTAGCACATTTAAGTCTAGATGTCAAACCTTAGTATGTGTGATTTGAGAAAATAGTTCTGAAAATAATATAACGTAGGGGATTGTTGTAACCAAGAACACGTAGGGGATTGTTTTAACCAATTTTCTTGGTCTGTGCTTCTTTCAAGAGGGCGTAGGAGTTTATTTGGTAAAAGATTTTTTTTTGCTGCAGGGAAAATAGATTTGTATGACTTTTGTGAGGGGGCTGCAAATAAAGAACAATGGATTCAAGTGAGCAGAGAAGAAATGTCACATGAGATGTTGTATAATACTGGGTATCATCCAAGGAAGAGGGAGGCATTATTCAAATAAAGTTGAAAAAGGCTTTAGATTAGATAAAGTTCTACTTCAATTTTGTAATTGTTAAAAACAAAAAAAATATGATTCAAAAAAAATTGAAAAGGCTTTTAAATACTGTATCAGCTGGTTGTATATTGTTTTTCCATTGTGTGTATTTTAAGATGTTTTTCTTCTCTTTCTGTATTGTATCGATTTTCTGCATAAACATGAGTTCAATTTTGGTCACGTCTATTACATTTTAATTATATGGTAAGCACATCAAGACATAGGTAAATAAATCAGCAAAGACCTTTGAGAAACTAAGTTGAAATTTTGTTAAAAAAAATTAGAAATTACATTCCATGTTCATTAAAAAACTGTTTGTGATCAATTTGGAAGAAAACACAAGTATTGTACTTCAAGGATATTCCAATTACAGCTTCTATCCTTCCACCAAAAAGTTTCATAATGAAATATCTTTCAAAAAATAAATAAATAATTTTTTTTATTAATCTTCATATTTTTTCTTTAGGTAAATCGAACCTACTCTTCTCTACAGTGTATCATGCCTCATCACTAAAGATATGATGTTGCAGCCTCATTTCGCTAAAAAAAAAACTTATTTATTTATTTTTGAGAAATATTTTATATAAATGATCATCTCTTTAAACAATATTGAGACTTTTAAAAGAACTAGGAGCAATATGAAGAACAAGGAAGATCTAATCCTAGACCATGGTTAAAAATTAATTGACAGCTACTAGAATTCCTCAAGAGTCAGTGTAATGTGTTTGACTCTTTCAAAGAATTATAATATTTTCAGTGGTCTTTCATTTTATTTATTAGTGATTTTATTTATTAGTGTGTTATTTGTTAGTTCATCTTGGCATTTTCATTCCTTATTTGTGAGTATTTTGCCCCATTGATTTCTAAACTAAAGGAATTTCATTGATAGTGTATAAAAAATTATTAAATATCCTATGTGAATGATTAAAGTATGTGGACCCCTCCAAAACCTACTTTTACATCATAATAAAAAATAAAAATAATTTACATTATTACCTCTAATATTATACTTCATTATGATATTATTTCTATTCATATTTATAGTGATTAATGAATTTTCATTAATAAGATTTCAATTAATTCTCTAAAAAATATTTCTTTGCAAATTTATCATTAGTTTTTAAAAAATTCTCTTAAAAAATTTATTATTCCCATATTCTATGGAAATATTTTAGTATAAATATACAATTTCTAATATAGAAATTAAGAGTTCAAAATACAATTTATTATATTATTTAATACATTTGAATGAAGCTTGTAAAATCTATTAAAATTTGATTAGATGAATTATTTTATACAAATTTTAATTAGTAAAGGTGAAATCGTGAATTTCCTGGGATATGTTTTCATTTAACTTCTTATCAAAATCTTATGGACTTTTGAGCTTTCTCCTTACGAGATAAATTGTAGATTTGTCAAGATATAACAGGTTAACAATTCTTGGTTTGGAAAGGTGGTCTTTTTTTTTTCTATATGTTGTCTTCTTATAACTAGACTCAATAGCCTACTTTGTAAACAATCACTTTTTATAATATATTTTCCTTTGTATCCTTCACTTTAAAGAATTTTCTCCTAATATAATTCTTGGCAAAATGAGACATCAAACACTTCTACATTTTCCTATATGTCCTTTCTTTTTAAGAAATTGTTTCTAATTTTATTATTCACAAAATGAATTTTCAATAATTGATTTTTGACATATAATAGAAATTGTACTACAAAACTTATATACAAGATCTTTAGCCCTTTTTCTAATAAAATTGTAAACCTTTTTATATCATATTTAAAAATCCAAATATTAAAAATCAGAAATATTATAAATGAATGATTTACTTCCCTTAGTTTAGAAATTAAAACACAATTAATAATAAACCATACAATGTATCATAGAGGATTTGATTTTCCGTTCTTATTAAATAAAAAATAAAATAAAATAAAATCATTGGGACGAAATCTATATATGCTTCAGCAGTAGGAGCTAATCCCAAGATGAGTTTTATAATGGAACAATAGTCTACCTATATAAATACAAAATCATTTAGTTGAGAAAGGTGGAATATCCTCTCTTGTGCTCCTTGATTATATAAATAATAATTAACGGGCGGAGGAATTCAATACAATGTGTCTTATGTTGGCGTTATCAACAATGAAATTGAATCGTCAGGATTCCACCTGCACTTATTTAAGCCCTGCAATAATGGCGGAAGGACAAGGCTTTAGCTGCAACTGTTCTACGGATGACGACTGCTTTGCCACTGTTTGCTGCCAGCCTGGATTATGCGATGGCAATCGTGGCTTTTGCTGCGATCCCAATCCTTTTGTCCCTCCTGATGAGCTCACAAATTGAGCCTTCATTTAATCTTAGCTGCTACCAGAAATTTAGTAGAATAAAGCTGTATACATCATATACGGCAAGGCGTTCATAGAAGTTCAGTGAGTAGTAGACATGTTTGCGTATTAAATTCTGTGTGTGTCCTGTTTCTCTATATATATTTATATATAGCAAGGCTATGTGATACGATATGTAAGAATTTGAATCTATATACCGTATGTTTGTTGTTGAAATCACTGAATTATTGTTCAATAATACCTCCTCTTTTTAGGATAATCACTGTCCAATTTTTACTTCATTTTAACAATTTATTTAAATTAATTACTTATAATTGATCTTTGGATTTGACTTGATGGATAACTCTTAGAGGTTTGACAAAACGGAGAAGGATTAGGATGAATTTTTATATGGTTACAAGCTTATTTAATAGATAATGAAAGTAATGAATTAAAAGGGGAGAATCCAAACAACATTTATATATTTATTTTCAATTATACGATCTACATATAACATGTCATTGGTGATGGTTGACTGCTTCTTTTGAATTATTCATTATTTGATGATTTACATATCCTTAAATTATGCAATAAATTTGTGTACATGTTTAAATATTGTATTTTATTGACATGAAATTCATTTGGAAATTGAACAATCTCATAAGGAGTGACCTACTTCGTGATTGGCTTCTCTTCTCATCCTTCAATGGTCAGAGAGTGTAATTATTTGCTGAGATACAATGTTGATTAAATGTACATTAATATTATATTTGATTGGGTAATTTTTATTTTTTTTTTAAACTACAATAATGATTTATCAAAATCACCAAAGGTTGTTAAGGTGTAATAAGTTTTCTGCAAATTTTTATTTCTCCTCACTAAACACTACTACACCAACACCTATATAAATGAAATAGGTTTCTATTACTGATATTAATTCTTGTTGGTAAGAAGAATAAGCATATGATATGACAAATGAATCATTTCAAATGTTAAATCACAAATTTTATTTTATAATTATAAGAAGATAATAACAATTCAGTTGATTTAAAAAAAAAGTTCTTCATGGACTGCATTTACAAAAAAGTTTAACTCTTTTTTGTCTTTTGTACATTTTACATAAGATGCAGCTGCCTAAATTAAAGCTGCCTAAATTAAAGTTCAATTAAATGAAGAAAGTAGAATATCCAAAGTTATGGTGTCTGAATTATACTTTTGATAGTGGGTGGATGAATTGCATAAACAGAATTTTATTTTTTGTGTTATTGATAATGAAACTGAATGGTCAATACGACTCCTAATAGGCGTTGTGTGCATGGGAATCTTCATCATTTCCTACTCTGTAAATTCTGCGAATTTCAAATAGAAAAAAGATCAGATATATGTAAAAAAATAAATTATGATATTGTTTATAGTAAACTAATTCCAAGAGGAGACAACTTCTGTGACTTCCAAACAGATGATTATATTGCCAGCTATTTTGCCGCTTTCTTGGAATTTGCGTGGGATTATGAATGGGCTTTGTTGCGACCCCCATTTTTTCCCTACCGATTAGCGTATAACTTAAGCCTTAGCAAATTTTCAATATCTTATTGAATTTTCTCTGACTAAGAATGCTACTTGATTATACTTTCCAGTTTTCAAATCTCTTTGTTGAGCTAACGATATATTTTAATTATTTTAATTATTTGTTCATGCTTGGAACTAGAGCTGAAAGGCTTCACCATTTTCTAAGAAAAGTCAACATCTGAACCATGAAAGAATCTTACCAAACCAAAAGCATAAATGAATTTAGGAGAAAGCCTACAACTCTACACATGATGCCAGTTAGGACGAAAGGAGAGGGAAAAAAATGGTGAAATACAGGGTATGGATATTATTAATCATTTTTTTTATTTTCAGTTCTCTTTTGATATTTCAAACATTCTCTTAGTACTATCTATGTTTTCCCTCTTGAGCGTGAGATTGTTAAGGTTATTTATTGAATCTATGGACAAATTTTCAATTCTAGCGCACTTTTATATTATCTCAGTAATGAGTGACTTAGCACTTTTCTCATGCTATATTCTATTTCACAATTTTAAGGGAATTGCCAGTTTTTAAAAAAAAAACAGAAATGAATGAACAACTTTTTATTCACGGGGTAAATATTGCTCGACTGCAATGTTCCAATCTGCTTGTGAACTTTTACTCCTAGTTTTTCTGCTGTGTTGGTAGTAAATTTGGAAGAGAACATGTGGAACCTATGTTATAGGGTAGAGTTCTTCAAATATCCTTTACAGGGTACAATTATTCAAATAACCCGTTGCTATGTGATAAATGTGGTTTTTCAAAACTCCGACAACTAAGCACCTTTATCAGATGAGTATAGGTAATTTGTTTGATGTTATCTTCTTAGAAATATAAAAATCTACTGTTTTCCCTGAGGGAAACACACCCAAAGCTCTTCTCTAAGTGAAGGGAAACATTTTTTTATTCCCCTTAAGTGTGAATTCATAGGGAACTATTTTGAGGCCAATATGAGCCACTAGATCGTGCAACAAGATTCCTTGTATTAGGTTTCAATCGAGTACTTTGAATATTTGAACATGTATCTAGCCATAGACGTTGCAACTACTATTCAACATGTATGTATATAGGGTTTGGGGATGTGGATATGGTTATAAGTGTGTTTAGGTATAGGGTTTTTATCATGGTTTTATGTTTATAGCTAAGGTTAGGGTTAAGACTTAGGATTAAGGTTTGAATTACAGTTAGGGTTCAAAATTATAGTTAGTATTACAATTTGAATTAGGATTAGGATTTGGGTTTATCATTTTAGATTGGGATTGGTAAATAATTGTTAGGATTACTATTTAGCATTTACGATTAGGGTTAGATTAACTTTTAGGATTAGGGTTTAGCATCTAGGACTAGGGTTTAGCACTTACGATTAGGGTTAGGATTTAGTTTTTGTAATTCAAATTAGGATTAAGGTTTATCATTTAGGATATAAGATTAGGATTAGGGTATAGCATTTAGGGTGTAGCATTCAAAATTAGGGTTTTGCATTTAGGATTAGATTTAACCATTTAGGATTATGTTTTACGTTAGAATTTAATATTTATGGTTTAAAATTTAGGATTAGGGTCTAGCATTTAGGATTAAGGTTACGATTAAGGATTAGAAATTTGGGTTAGGATTGGAGTGTAACATTCAAGATTTAGAGTTAGTGCTAGGGTTAGGGTTTAGAATTTAGGATTTAGGATTATGCTAAGGATTAGGGTCAGGGTATTGGTTTACATCATGGTTAGTATTTTATATCATTGTTAGTATTATGGTTAGGGTTAGGATTTAAGGTTATGGATAAGATTAGGATTTAGAATTAGGGTGAAAATTAGGTTTTAGTGATTAGCATTTAGGATTAGGTTTTCACATTTACAATTAGGGTTTAACATTTATAGTTAGGGCTCAACATTTACGATTATGTCATAGGTTAGGACTTAGGATTTATAGTTTAACATCTAAGATTAGGGTTAGCATTGTGGGTTTATCAATTAGATTTAGGATTAGGGTTTACCAATTAGGAGTTAGGGTTATGGTTAGTATTAGTGTTAGTGTATGGGCTTACATTATGGTTACTATTATGGTCAAGGTTATGGTGTGTATTAGGGTTTAGCATTTAGGTTGTAGCATTTGGGATTTATGGTCGACTAGGGTTTGGATTAGGGTTTATCATTTAGGGGGTAGTATTTAGTATTAGGCTTTAACATTTAGGAAAATGGTTAGAATTAGAGTTTAGTAATTAAGGACAGGGTTAGGGATTAACATTTAGGATTTAGGGTTAGGGCATTGTTTTACATCATGGATAGTATTATCTATAGGGGTAGGATTAGGATTAGGTTTTAGAATTTAGGGTGTAACATTTAGGATTAGGATTTACCATCTAAGACTAGGGTTAGAATTATGGTTTAGGATTTAGGATTAAGATTTAGCTTTTAAGATCTAGGGTTATGTATAAGATTAGGGTTAACGGATGAGTTTACATCATGGTTAGTATTATGGTTAAGGTTTGTATTAGGATTATTATTTAGGACTAGGGTTTAAAGTTTACATAATGGTTGGCAATAGAGTTTGGTGTATGGCTAGGATGACGGTTATGGTCTAGGGTTAAGGTCATGATTTACATCATTGTTGACTTTTTAGCTACGATTGAGATTATGGTTATAATTAGGGTTTAGAAAATGGATAGGGCTAGGGTTTTGGATATGAATAGGGTGAGTATTAATGTTTACATATATTTAGGATTATGCTAAGGTTTTTTATTAGGGTTCATTTTTGGAATAATATAATTAAATTCTATCCTTACACTATGTTTAAAATATAGATGATTGTTATTTATATTTTTTTACAAGGGACAAATGACATTGGCAATGATTATTTCAAAAATATCTTATACACTCTTTGGATTGGTTTAAAAAGCTCTAATTCCATCTAGAAATATTATTTTTTTACTATCAATATTTTGACCATTGTATGTGTATGCTTTCTATTTAATTTACAATCCACTAAATCATTAACCAATTTCTTCTATATTGAAAAATTTTATGAACCATAAAAATGTAAGACATTTTATTTATTTATTTATATAAAACTAAAAGGAATTAAAAAATTTAAAACATCATACTTTCAATAATTATGATTATAGACGTATTTCTATTATAATCCTTAAAAATCAAAGTTCCTCTCTTAGCTAGAAATGTATCTACAGATAATAAATGCATGAGAAAACATCTTAACTTGATCTCCAACTCCAAATTTGGTCGCCTGTACCTTGCATATTATCTTCTTCCCAGTTGACTGAACACTTAGTCAACTCTCTAATTTTATCCTTCAACACCATCGGTAAAATAGATCTCATGCCTCTAATAGATCATGTTTCCACCAATGAAAACACCACAATAAAATCACATGGTAAAAAACCAGGTCATATTCATCAAATGCCAACAGATCTTACATGCAAAATCTTATGAAATTCCCTGAAGATGATAATGCCTAAATCTAATAGGCATTGGAAAGTTGGAGTTAGTAGGTATGGAGATTTTTGGAGTCCTTGTTGGATGGGTTTGACAAGTTGTGGTGGTGCACAATCGATTTCACTAAACCAAGTAGTGAACTTAGTGTTTGAAAGTGTTAATACTATAAGGTCAAGGATTACTAAGAGGGGGGGTGAATTAGTAATTATCAAATCTGAAACTTTTCACAATTCACTCAACACCAAAAACCACATTTATCAACTTTAAACCTTATGCATGCAATAAAAAAAGTAACCAAATAATCATCCAAACATGCAACAAATTAACAACAATATTTTTATCATGGAAACCCTGATTAATGGTAAAAACCATGGTGGGGATTAGAACCCACAAATATTTGCACTCTTCTCAAATGTGCCTTGTTAAATGCCTAGCCATTTTAGGAGCTTACAATGGTGCTCTTTTAGGAGCAGATCATGTTAGGAGTCACCTAGTTAATGGATTTACCTCTAGCTTTGTTAGCAGCTTTACCCTGTTAGGAGTAACCCTGTTAAAGGATTTCAGACCCTAGTGATGTAGAGCATCCTAAAAATCTTCAATTATACATACATTTATATGAGATACAAGACCTTATTTATTCCAACATTATATCTATTGAAGGTGTCAATGATCAAGTAAACAAATCTATAGCACCTCCCAACCAAAATTTGCAAATTTATACTAATCCTTTCCCATCTCATACAACCAACATTATTGAGTCAACTAAACCATCGTCATCTTCTTCACCCATTGAGTATCATACAGAAACTGATGATCCTAGTTATGTTGTTAGTCTTTTTGAATAAGTCCAACCCAAGCCACACATTTATCCTTTCATTACCTTTGATCCTGCTAAAACAATCGAAGCTCGTGATGGTCCTTTATATATAGTTGCAAAGATTAAAGTAATTCCTTCCTGTGTTGTCCTCATTGATCCTAATTGCATGGTGAATGTGATAACTGAAGGACATATTTTTAGTAGACAATTGGAGTGTGATGTTTATGATGACTCCCGTGTGATAAATCAAACATGCAATGGTTTCCTTTATCCTTCTCATGGTTCCATATTCTTTCTTGTTTAAGTTCGTAATAAAAATTTAAATGTTACCTTTATTGCTATCCCAACCTTCGGTCAATTTCAAGTTAAACTTTGCCTTCCTTGGCTTACAACAATGAGAGAAGTGGTATCTCCTATTCATTAATGCAATTAATTCCCTCATAATGGATAAATCATGACAGTTAACCATCGCCTTTAGAAACCTTCAGTCGTGAGAGATACTCTTGAATTGGATTTATTTTGGCCTTCCATACCTAAACCAACTCAACCTCATCTTGTTTAAATTTTCCATTTATATCAAAACTATAAAATCCAGAAGATTTGTGAACATAGAAAGCCTAAATCTCTTCCATTCTCTTCTCTCAGACTTCTTCCTACACCTTCTATACCTCTAATTTCTAGCATACATCACACTAGTCTATATTTTCCAATTCTTTCTCCTAAAAAAGAAAAGGTACTTATGGTGATTGATCCTAAAACTCAACCTATTTAAAGTAAAACATTTCATAACCATCATGCTCATGATTATCATCGTAAGCACCATGCTAAATCCCATTAGTGCACCCATCAAAATATTGCTTCTCCTAATACACCCTCCGATTGTGTCATTCCTCTTGTCCAACCCATACTTGAGCCCAAGGATGAAGTAAGTTTGAAAAAGAAAAAAATGCGCAAACATGATAATTCAATTCATATCTTGAATTCTATTACAATTAATTTAGATAAATAAGATACTCTTAATGATGACATTTCTATGCCTAACAATGATACACATTATCCTATTGATTCTGATGATTGTGAGATTATAGATCTTGATCATGATTTGACTAGCATGTTGTTGCAACAATTATCTATCAATCCTGGTGAAAAACACATCGACCTATCTTTACAACATGATCCTTGTTTGGAATTGGCCAGTGTTCCATTTGTCGTGCTTTATGTTTCTCCTCTTGCAAGTTTTCCAGCTTCCAAATACATTACAAACTAAGTTGTGGGGCAGGCAGTACACTTTACTATCTCCTCTTTTGTGGTGGATTCCTTTTATAAATTTACATGTTTGTAGTGTTGTGCTTGCCCAGTATTGTGTTGCTTGCTCTCAATTTTTTTGATTTCTCTAAACAACCCTTCTTTCTTTGTTGGCGCAAGGTGATAAAGGAATCAAAATGCCATAAACATTCCTCTATTTGTATCTCTCTTCTATATGTTGTTTCATGTTATCTTGTGCATGTGTGATTTTTCATCAATGTACCTTTGTGTTGTCTTCTTGGTGACGATGAAAACCGGTCGAAACCCTTCTCTTTTTGGAGTCTCTCCAATGCTGCCCAAAAAGACTCTTCTTTGTGACTCTTGCATACCATTCTTCATAATGCTTATCCATATTAATACTCATCAAAACCATCTCAGTCTCAAGCATAACTTCTTCAATCTTACCAATCATCAATTTATTGATCCTTGACTTACTCTTTAACTGATTCTTGGCTTTCTTAAGGATTGAATTCATCTCATCAACTGCAATTATTGGACATAATCCAATAAAAAATTATTCTTTTATCTATTCATCCTTAGTCTTTGCATTAGTCCTTCTTATCTCTAGGTAATCTTATAGACTCTTAGGTACCTCTGAATCAATCTTTAAAAGAGTTTTCTTAAATGTATCTAAATACATAATAGTATCTTCCTCCAATTTTATCTTACCTTCATTGTCAAACTTATCATAGTAAATATTAAGAGGTTTGAGATTAAGTTGAGTTTTATTGCTTCCTCTACCTCATCAAGTGTCGCATTGACTGAATAAAAATTAGTCTTACTCTTCTTGCTTCCTCTATCTTCCTCTAATATTTTAGCTTTTGTGACCCTTGTTGCCTTGGATCCCTATAATTTTATTTCCTTTACTACATTTTCAGATGGATTATCCTTATCATCATCTTTAGTTGCTTGATATTTCCTTTTACTTTTAATCTTTACCCTTATGGCCTCTTTACTGGATGGTTTAGCTGGTGCTTTCTAGTTGGGAGTCATAGAATTAGGTGGAGTATTTGGCTTAGGTGTGTTTGGAGGTGGTGTGGAGTTTTTTTGTCTTCCTTGGCTTTGACGATGAAGCAAAGAGACTTGCTGCCTCTACATCAATTTTTTATTCTTCCTCCATCTCTCTTTTCCTTGCCTTTCTCAATTCCTACACTAGTATCACAAAATGTTCTGCAAGATGTTCTTCTTCCTTTCTCACTTTCCTCTCTTTTCTTGGTCTATTCAACCCTAAATCTACCATTAGGGTCTTTTCCTTGTATGTACCAAACCTCTCTTTATTTGGATCGATGGGCCTTTTCAATAGCTCTTGAACCTAAGAATCAAGTATAAGCTAATCTCTTTCATACCCCATGGGCATGATCCACGATGTCTTAGGTTCAACTACCTCCATTAAGAAAGCATTAGTTTCTATGATAAAGCATATGATATCCTCATACTTCTCCACAATAGTTTTTGGAATTATTCCTCGGTGCTGTATTTTCTCTTGGAAATGCTTGAAGAAAACCCAAAAGGTTATTTTCATAGATTTATTCTCAAGAATGTAGAAAAAGTCTCTAATCTAAATCACAATAGGTTTTTTAGTTGACCATTGAACCCTTCCTATACCAAGGAAATATTCAATAAAATAGAAAAATAGACATAAGATCAATAAACCATATTCAAAGATTTTTTCCTGTGCTTCTTTATATTAGCAAGATTCTCCAACAACTGAACTCTTAATACCTCACACTTGTTGGAAAGTGACAGTGCAAGCGATTGTTATTTTATCATTGCTGTCAAACCTTAATTGGTAAGACTATTATTATATGTTTGAATACCATATATATTTTTGATGAAGAAGATTTAACAAGAAGACCAAGTGAATGGTTGAGTTAAGGCATATAAAAGGATACTTGATCAGTTGGCGCTCTGGCAAAGTAATTTGTTGTTTATCTTTCAAAGACAGTTTTTCTGGTTGTTCTGTGCCGAGCAAAGTTGCTTGTGCCGAGAAAAATTTCTTATGACAAGAAAATTTTCTTGTGCTGAGTAAAGTTGCTTGTGACGAGCAAAAAGTTTCCCAATGCCGAGCACCATGGAAATTGCCGAGTGGAAACAGTGATGTTGGCCGACTTACAGTAATTGGATTAATGGTGAGATTTGAGATCTCTAGCCGACTTAGTTGATTTTATTCAGATATGTAATATTAATTAAAGATTGATCCATTTCATTTAGTATATGGGTAACCGTAATCAATGCATGGTTTCAAGATTTAATTAGAGACT
Source organism: Thuja plicata (assembly GCA_018584345.1). Classification (NCBI taxonomy): domain Eukaryota; kingdom Viridiplantae; phylum Streptophyta; class Pinopsida; order Cupressales; family Cupressaceae; genus Thuja; species Thuja plicata. The sequence goes on from MU227907.1 coordinate 2,460,060, forward strand.
ACTTTGGATAAGTAAATGTAATGCAAAGATGGAATGATCTGTTGGATCTGACCTAACCTGAGATCTATGATCTTGTTTAAGTGGAAAAAGATTTATCTGACCTATATAAAGAGGTATATGATAACCTCAAGGGGTTATTCATGAAGAGTGGATGAGTGTATGTGTATGCAAGAGGTTTGCATAATTGATTTACTGTTTGGCATGATCTAGCAGAGAAGGAAAAACATAGAAGCAAAAAGTTGCATGTGTGATTGCTTGACGGATTTCCAAGCAGATCAGAAGGTTGAAATGACAATGCAGGCTGTCGAGTAAGTTAACATCAGAGCTATAATTTGGTCTGAATTGCAAAGTAAGTTGTATGTACCAGATCAAAACTGTTGATTACTTTCTTACCATTATATCAGTTAAATCCTTTAGCAAGGTTCACTTAACAGTCATTTGTATAAATCCTCTAACAAGGAGACATTCAGATTGGAATGTTCTAAGTCCTCTAACAAGGCCACTCCTAATAGGGTGATTAAATCCTTTAACCAAGTAACACCTAGTAGTGTGTTATTGTAACCTTTCACAGGGTTGGCTCCTCACAGGGCATCACTTCAGAAGACTGACAACTTGGTAGCATGTTACTGGTGGTTTTTCCCATGTTGGGTTTCCATGTTAAATACTTGTGTCAACTTGTGTGAATGCTTATTGTTTGCTTTACTGTTATGTTACTACAAGCTAATTTCAATTGACGGTAAACTGCATGATTAAGTTACTGACTTATGCTACTGCTGCCAAGTAGATCTGGAGTATAGAAAGTTTTAATTTGCTACATCTAGACCTGAGGATAACTGTTTCACCCCTCCCCTCTTAGTTATTCTAAATTCATTCTAACAATTGGTATTAGAGCTTTTTTCTCCTGAAAATAGTTTGAAGGTACTTGGAGCGAAAAGATCAAGATGTATAAGAAGGAGGTTCCAAAGCTGAACAAAGATAAGTTCCCTGCATAGCAGAGTTTGATGAAACTACATTTGGCTGGTATTGGAGATGATGCTAAGTGAATTATTGAACATTCCTATGTACCACCTTCTACTCCTCTCTCAGTTGTACAACTAAGAGAAAAGCAAGAGCACAATCAAGCAATGTTGGGGATCACCTCCTCATTGAGCTATTCAGAGTTTGATGATATAAAGAACTACATAAATGCAAAAGAGATGTGGGAAAAACTTGCAACTGTCTATGGTGTAGACATAGATGTGCTGAGGGCTAAATCGGTAAGTCTAAGAGGTAAGTTTGATGAGATGAAAATGCAAGAAGGTGAAAATGTCATTCAGTACTATGGTAGAATAAAAGAAGTTGTAAATGCCATTAGAGGGGCTAATGGAACTATTGATGAGAACACC
>MU227907.1:2469857-2483133 GCA_018584345.1 Thuja plicata
TGTCATCCATTAATAAATCACCCTCTTGTATCAAATCATCTTCACAAGAAGGAGATAAATCAATGTCTTTATCCAAGGGTTCATCCCAAAAAGTAAAATCACCCATAATGGCCTCATGAGGAAGAGAGTAATCAACATCCAAATCCAAAGGTTCATCCCAAATAGGGGGATTATCCTCCCTATCAATAAAGCACATTTTAGGAGCACCTAAAGCTTGATCCCTAAAGGGGAAAGATTTGTATTCTAAAGTAGGCTCATAGAAAAGACATATATTAGGAGAAGAATTAACATCTATCCTTAACTCATTTCTATGGTAAAGGTCAATTGAAGATATTGTAGAGGAGGATGAAATAGGAATAGGATCAATGGAGATTTTATTCTAACAAATTTCATCCTCACTTCCATGTACCTAATTAGGGGATCTATCCTTTTTTGTAATAAAAGCCTCATCAAAGTATTCAAAACAAAAATCATACATGTTGAACACAATGAAAAATGTAAATGTTTTTGAATTTTTAAAGAAATTTTGGGATTTTTATGAATTTTTAAATATAAATGCAAGAGCATAAAAGAAAACCTACCTTTAAATGTATGCAAATCTAACACCAAAAAGAAAGAGTTGTCTATCGCGGGTTCACCAAAATGTAAAGGAGAAAAATGATGTTTATGGACTAAGAGTGTTTTAACACTCAAATCACTTATCACCTTACATTTAATTTTTAGAGTGGAGGGATAAATAAGAAATTCCCCTTTATTCTCAAATGCACAAAGGAAGGATCAAAATTGATCAACCCAAAAAAGCATCAATGCAAAAATGAATCAATCTATTGGAAATAAGAATAAAGAAGGAGATCCTAGGTTTCCCTCTTAAAATGTGTGATGTGAATGAATGTACATGTGTGATAGATTTAGAATGATTAAGGATTTGAATTGAAATGGATAGGAGAAATACACTAATTTTGAAATATTGTAGATCAAAGAATTCTATTTTCTGAGGTCTGTACTCAGTTTCTAGAAAATCCAAAGTATGATCGAGAAAGGAAACACATAAATGAACAAAACCCATACATATTTTTCTGTTCCGACACCATCTTATGAAAAAGGTTGACCTTGACCCACAAATGTCACCCCTAACCCACTAATGTCGACTTTGACCTGCACAGGTTTGACAGAAAATCTGTTCGCGGATCCCGAAAGTTGGCCGAAAAGGGTATCCAGATCTGGATTTAAATCAATAGTCCTGAACCTGTACCTGCAAGAAAATGAGGTTTGTTTTTTGGGGGGGAGGGGTTTACCTTAGTCAAACCCCAATTTATGAATTAACCTTGAAATCAATAATTGAAATAAGAATGCTAGCAAGTAGTAGAATTGAATCTAACAATGAAGCTATGATATTGAATAGATATGTAATTGTAATTCAATTGTAAGAAAGTATGTAAATATGAAAAAAAAGGACTTTAGAAATCATAAACCTCCATTATTGTATGCTTGGAATCCACCTTGAAGAGATGATGAAAGAGTCTTGAAGATGCACGAAGGATCTTGAAGGAAGATCACACCATCATGATGGCTAGATCTAGGGCTTGAATGATAAATCTTGAATGCTTGAACCAAATCCCTTCAAAGGATTGAAAGCTTGAATCCTTGATCTTTAAGGGAGAGATTGAATTCTTGGGAGGAAGAATTGAACACCTTGAAATCTTGAAAAAATATATAAAAATGGATTCTTGAACCTTTTGCTTCTTGAAAAAATCTTGGTTAGAGCTTTTTGCACTTAGAAGACTTAGAGAAAATGAGAGAGAAAGACTTCATTTTATATTAAACTAGGGCACAATCTTCTAAGGAGGCTGAAATAGGAGAATTAAATTCTAATTAGACCCATGCCCCTAGAAAAGGACCTATATTAAATATAATTTAGGATTCACTACTTCAGAACCCAAAATAGTCGACCCGGAAGCGGGAAATAACTTTTTGCAAAGACCAACATCAAGAAACTGTGGGACCCTAAAATTTGAACCCTGGGTCAAAGTCAAGGTCGACCTTGACCTAGTTCAAGGTCAAGGTTAACCTAGACCTAGGTCAAGGTTGAGGTTGACATAGAACCAAAAGTTCAACCCTGACCTTGAGGTCAAAGACCTCAAATCTACAGTCCAGGATGCCAAAAATTGGATGAAAAGAAGTGGAAAGAGAGGCAGAACAGAGGGAAAGCTAGGTCAAAGTTAGGAACCCATTCAAGGTGCTTGATACGACCCCAAACCACTTACTCAAAAGGCTAAACCAGTCTACCATTGAAGTGCTTCCATTTTCTGACTATACAATTAATATGAGTTAGTCTATTCTCCATAAGGACTGTGTACTCATCCTTCAACTTAGAATTTGTAGATAATTCAGATGAATAAAGATGGTTATTATGCAACATATTCTTCACCAAAGTATTGATAGAATATTATTCCAAAAATAAAGAACCCTTTTCCAGTGGAGTGTCCCTACCCAGATCCATAGGAGTAGTCTTCACATTCCCTTTCTCATTATCAACAAAGTTTTGTAAAATAGGGTAGTCATTTCCCTTATCCTCATACTTGGAATCCTCAAGAATAAGAGATCTTTTTTGGGAGGTGACAGAGGAATCAAGCAAGAGGCTATTATCAAATTCTTAGCAGAAGGTTTAGTGATTTTGGTCTTTCGTTTATATTTTTTGTCATTAGATTTGGCCCTATTTTTTCTTTTCCCCTTATTATCAAAAGAGTCAGGAATAAACTCAATCGAGGGCTCATAATCAAAGTCCTAATCCTCTAAGTCCTAATCCTCCGAGGACACCACTCTCTTATTTTGAGATGAGGAGGGAATATAAATATTATTTTTTGACTTACTTTTGCCCTTATAAGTATGAAAACTTCATGTCCATCCAAATCAACATCTGGGTGTTCAGAATATGTGTCCCCTTGGTGAACCCTCACATTCTTCTTAAACTCAATACCATTTTAAGGAGGGGGAAATTTCTCCACATGGAGGGATTTAGCATGTTCCATAAGAAACATAATAAGACCCTGATGAAGGATTGGAGAGGAGGGTTTCTTCCTATGAGCTAGAATGGTATGTTTGAGTGAGGAGACCGAATAGAATGGAAGAGAAATAACCTTATCATGATGGAAATGATTCAAGATAATAAAATGGTAGCTGAAAATACTACCAAACTTCCCATCTAAGGTTAGGTGATTGACTCAGTATGATTTCGGTCTCCTCCCATAACTTTGACATGAAAACCCTGGTTCACAAAGAGGAAATGTTCAAGAAAAACACTATCCACAAATGCATTTCTAGTTGGAGTAAAGATACTAGCCTCCCCCCATTCACTCACATGTATGAATTACTCATTTATTAGGCATGCAATAACTCACCATCCTTTTTCATCATTATAGACATGTTGTATCAGGATTAATTAGATATGATTGTTCATATCCCTATCTAATATTTGACGTGTGCTAACACCCAAGTTGATAAGGTGATTTTCCACACGGTTTCCCTCACGATAAATGTGTGATATTATACAATATTTAGACACTACAAATAACCTTAGGCTATCCTTTATAATAGTTTTAATGGTCCAACCAGGGGGTAAGGCGCCTTTGAGACCGTTAAAAATATTCAAAGAATCACTTTCTAAACAAATATTAGGTATACGATTATCTATATCCATATTTAAGCCTAGATAGATAGCCATAGCGTCAGTATAATGGGTTGTCTGAATCCCCAAAGGGAATGCCATTGTCAAGATAAGTCTACCTATGTGATCACAAACCACTCCCCTACAACTTATAGGTCCATGATTCTCTTTTCTTTCCCCATCTGTATTGATTTTGAACCATCCCATGATAGGAGGTTTCCACTTTGTGTTATGTCTTACTTTCTTTTCTTTAGTCATTGGTTTGTTGATGTACAATTTTAAATTCCAAGCTTGATAAATCTTCCAATCCTAAGAAGTGATTAAAGGGGGGTCCAAAATAGAGGAGTTCTTAAAAATCACCATAAAGTTCTCCTTAGTAGGAAATTAAATTTAGTTTAAAATTTCCCCCAAAAATAACCAGAGCATCATTCTCATCGAGAGGAAGACCGAGATAGGTGGAGGGTAAAGTATCAATTCTGCACCCAAGAATTCAATTTCCTTGAAATATTTGGCATTTAAAGTAGATCTTTCCTCCATAAGTAGGGTGTCATCCACAAACTATTGATGCGAGAAAAACAAATCCCTGGATGATGGAGTTAAGCCTTTGAGTCTACCAGTCAGAAAATGTCTCTAAATAAATCTCACAAGTGACTCAATCATAATGATGAAGAGGAAATTGGAAAGTGGGTCTCCTTGCCTAATTCCCCTTGAAGAGGAGAAAAAGCTAGTGGGAGAACTATTCATAACAACCACAAATTTGACAGTAGAGAACAATTGCATAATGATATGAATAAAAAAAATCATTGAAACCAAATGAAGATAAGACCTTCAACATGAAGTACCAATTCACCCTGTCATGGGCTTTCAAGAGGTCCAACTTAAGGAAGAAGACAACCCTTTTATTGACCATAAGAGAATGGATGCTCTCATGGACATTCATAACTGAGTCAAGAATTTGACTACCTAGGACAAACCCATTTTGTTGATCAGAGATGAGGGCTGGCAGGAAAGGCTTAAGCATGATAACCAGAATCTTTGTGAAGATTTTTTAGATGGAATTGCATAGACTGATCAGTCTAAAGTCTTGAAAAGAGTCTTCCCATAGTTTCTTCAGAGTGATAGAAAGGAAAGTAACATTCAAATCCTTCAAAAGGGTTCTAGAGCCGAAAAAATTCCCTAGCAAAAATGAAAACATCTTTAGCCACTATATGCCAATACATCTGGAACAAAACCATGGGGAATCCATCTGGGCTTGGGGCCTTGTTCCAGGTGTAAAAGATAAAAATGACTCATGTGTTAGAATAACTGAGAGGGGGTGGGGAGTGAATTAGTTAGCTCCCAATTATCCTACAGTCCCAAATTCCTCAAGATGTATATACAAATAATTTCAAACATATAATTCAACTCGGTGACATGTATCTTGTAATCTCAAACTTTAGTCAATAGTGTTTACCGAGTATCAGTAAATCAATACCATGATTACCGATCTAGGTCAATAAAGTAATGTGTACAGTAAAATAACAAACCACAACATTCATGCACATTGACACATATATTTTTAACATGAAAACCTTGCTAAGGGAAAAACCACCTGGGACCGATAACCCAAAATATTTTCACTCTTCTGAAGTGATCTCTCGGAATAGCCAACCCTGTTAAAGGCTATAATGCACACTATTAAATGTGACCTGGTTAGAGGATTTAAAACTAATAGTTCTCTCTTGACCATGCATTCACTACGGGGTCAAAAATAAAAAACTTAACATTAGTTATAATGTCATAAGAAAGACTTTCACATCCTACTCGGTTAAAATATTTATCTGTAACAATGGTTAAACTGATACAGTAACGATTTGATTCAAATACAACTCTATTTTGCAAATTTTTAGATCTATGCTAAGTACATAATACCTATAATTGATTTGTTCACTTCAGTTCATCTCATACTTCATACTTGTTCTACTCAATAATAATATTTCCTCTATTTGCTCGGTAATGCATATAGAAAATACTCGGTTCTATCTTTAACCAGTTTGATTAGTCATGCATAAACTTTGCATGTGTACATCAGGTGTGATTCAGAATGAATCTCTTGTCTCTTATATAGATATCATAGCTCATTTAATTTGCATCCTTCAAATTTTGTCGCTTAATCTCCATCGTTGATTTTGCCACTCAAACCATCCTCGATAGTTGTGTTAAAATAACATTTCAATCTTTTTCGTTCGATCTTCATTGAATTTTCATAACTGTTTGATCAACATAACAAACTTTATGTTTTACCTTAAAAAAATCAATTTCCAACTCATCATTCTAGTGAGATCGGTTTGAATAAATTTCTTGGTCAATAGTTGTGTCAGTGATCCCTAGCTCGGTTATCACTGTGCTTGGTATACACTGTGTTTTACTCGGTGTTCAATGTTTCTCAGTGTATATAGAACTTTTCATTTACCGACCACCTAAATATTGTTTGTTCCAGATCTTCAATCCATAAAAAATATTTTCCACCATAATGACACTCAAATAAGTTGACATCAATGACAATACATTAACTGATAATGTTTATCATCACATCTGCAACTCGGTTGACTATAAACACGTGACTTCAAACATACAATGAGTTGTAGTTCATCAATCTCTCCCTTTGGCATTGATGGCAACACAATATAAAATATGCAATATAAGAATGCCATAAAACAAATACCAAACTTCTATTCTACAACTGCAACAATTTTGGAGCTCTCCCTAGCTTGAATATATAAATTGTTTCAGTATTAAAAACTCACCATGCAGACTATTCCTGCAATTTTGACTTTTCTTCTTTTGAATATCTCTGTAGATTAGATACGTCTCTATCTTCTCTTTTCTCCCTTTAGTGGATAGATATTTCATTAAAATCTCGATCTCTTTATACATTTCCTCGACCTCTCTCCCTTTGACAACAATTCTAAAAAGAAATATATAGCTCTTCAATAGCCAAAAATATCTCTTATGTTCGGTGCAATAGGTACCTTGCAATGTACTGATATATCTGTTAGTCCAGTTCAGATTTGCATCAACATGATTTATATTCTAATTTCATGGAGGTTGATGCAACCTTTTAGTCAGCTTAGTTACCAATAGAAAATTGATGAACCCCTAGTCTACCTCTAAAGTACTCAAATGTATCCTTCGGTAAGGGTTTGGTGAATATATTTGCAAGTTGTTCTTTTGATTGTACTTATTTTGGTATCACTTTTTTTATCTTGTACTTCTTCCCTCAAGTAGTGAGATTTTATAGATATGTTCTTTGTCTTTTCATGCATCAAAGGATTATTTGAAATATTTATATTACTTGTATTATCATAGTAAATTATCACTAGGTCAGTGATCTCTTCATTTATTCCTTTCACGGTTGTTTGATCCATGCTATGTTCAAATAGTTTGCAGTAGCACCAACATATTCTTCTCCTGTAATTGACTTAGATATGCATCCTTTCTTCTTTCTTATCCAAGTAACTAATCTTTCTCCAATAAAGAATGCTCCACCAGTAGTGCTCTTTCTATCATCAATGTTCCCAGCCCAATCAATATCAATATAAACTTTCGGTTTAAACTTTCTTCTCTTTAGTACGATAGTCCATAATCCTCACTATTATTCAAATATCTAAAAATTCTTTTTACAGCAGTCATATGTGATTCTCTGGAATTAGCAGAAAATGTTGCAACTATTCCAACTGCGTGTGCTATGTTAAGTCTTGTGTGTGCAACATACATCAATTTACCAATCATAGATCTGTACAAAGTTTTATTTACCTCAGGTGTCTTGTCTTCTTTTGTCAATTTACATCTTGTCACCATAGGTTTTCTGAATTATTTTTATTCTTCCATTCTGAATGTCTCCAGTACTTCCTTGATGTATTTTGATTGAGTAATGTAGATACTTGCAGTCTGTTGTAAAATTTGCAAATCAAGAAAAAAATTGATCTCACCAAACATTGACATATCAAATTCTTTCCTCATTTCATCAGCAAATGAAGTGCATAGTTTATCATTACCTCCAAAGGTAATATCATCAACAAATATTTCAGCAATAAGTGTCTTATCATCATTTCCTCCTAGGTATGTGCAAGATCATGGTATGCCAAAAAGTGGCGATGTGAAATAGAAGTCCTGATTGGTAGATTGATTGAAAAATAGCTATAACTTTCAAATGGTAGATCCTTTTTTATATTTGAAACATGTGTCACATTCTATGCTTCACCTACTACAATAAAAAAACAAAAGAAATTCAATTTGATGAATTTTAGACTAAGTTAAGGTGGTCAGACATGAGAGTTTTTATATCTAAAAAAGTTGTAGAAGAAAAATCATAATTAATTATTTACTTGGAAACAAATTACAAAACAATATGGGTCACATCTGGACATTAATCTACTACTTATATCTATAATCTAGTAAAAAAATATTATCATTTGATTGTGTTTAAGGTGGTCAGACATATGCCTACTTCTTATCTTTTTAGTCCTGATTGATAGACTGATTGAAAAATAACTATAACTTTCAAACGGTGTAACATTTTTAAAATCCAAAACATGAGTCATGTTCTATGATTTTCCTACTACAATTAAAAATTAAAAAAAATTCAATTTGATGAATTTTAGACTAATTTAAGGTGGTAAGACACGAGATTATTTATATTCTAAAAAATTTATAATAGAAAAATCATAATTAATTATTTAGTTGGAAAAAAATTACAAAAAAATATGCGTCACATCCGAACATGAGTCTACTTATATCTAGAATCTTGTAAAAAAATATTATCATTTGATTGTGTTTAAGGTGGTCAAACATACACCTTCTTCTTATCTTTCTCCTTAAATTTTCATACTACTGCATTGAAATTTAAAATTTCACCATATAGAATTTTTTTTAAAGAAGGGATAGTATCTTAGAAACTATATTCAATTTGCTACAAATTCTCTTCTTACACTTTTTTGATATAAGATTGATAACTTGTCCAAATTTTTACGCCAACTTTCCTAACCTTGACTTTCTTAATTTTCATTGCCACTTAAGGCTTAGTTTGGCATACCATGATCTTGCAGATACCCTCCTTTCAAATACAAATTACTGTTATCACTTATTTTAATAAATCCAATACTTATAAGATAGGAATGTAATCTTTCATACCATGCTCTCGATGCTTATTTCAACCCATATAAATCTTTGTGTAGCTTACATACCATGTTTTTCTGATCAGGATCAACAAATCCTTCAGGTTGTTCAATGTATACCTCTTCTTCTAGTATTCCATTCAAAAATGCAAATTTAACATCCATTTGATATACTTTGAATCTTTTATATGCTGCGTATGCAAGCAATATTCTTACTCCTTCAAGGCTAGCAACGGGTGCAAAATTTTCTCCATGGAATAATTCCTTCTTCTTGTGCATATCGTTTGCAAACTAATCTTTCTTTATTTTTGGTTACATCTGCATGCTCATTCAATTTGTTTTTGAATATCTATTTGGTTCCAATGACATTTTTATCACTCGGTCTCGGTCCTAATGTCCATGTCTTGTTTTCTTGTATCTTCTCAATTTCCTCATTCATAGAAGCAACCCATTTTTCATTTTCTAATGCATCTCTAACATTTTTAGGCTCAAATTCACAAATTAAACAAGTGTTATCTCTCAACATACCTCTTGTCATCATGTCAGCTCTTTTATCTCCAATAATCTAATTTTGTGGATGATGTCTTCTCACATATTTAGAAAGTAAAGGTTCAACTCTCTGTTCTTCATTGTCTTCTCCTATAGGTTCATTGTGTTCTGGTTCATGATCTTTAGTTTTGGTATTTTCCTGATTCTCAATATATGCTACCTATTTCCCAGTGGCATTACCCTATTGCATGGTAACATTAGGCATCTGCATCGGTATAGTATTAGGTTCTTCCATGTATACAAATCTACTATAATATTCAAGTTATTTCATGTTTTCGTCATCATTTTTCTCAACAAATTCATCAACTTTTGATTGTTCAACAGTGCCGATCAACATTCCAGTTCCATCATAGATTCTAGCTTTTCTATTCTGAAATGTGACTTGGTGACCTATGTTATTCAACTGTGAAAAACTCAAGAGATTGTAGTTAAGTCCTTTCAGCCAATATGCATTTTCACATTTGATTTGATTTTTCATCATAATAGTACCTTTTCCTTTCACTTGACAAGATGTATCATTTCCCATTCTAACTGATCCACCATCATAATGTTCAAGAAATTCAAAACAATTTCTTTATCTCCAGTCATGTGATGTGTACAACCACTATCATTAACCCAAATATCATGGTTAATAACTTTATAAATAAGTGTTGTTTCTAAATACCTTTCATCTTCATCTGAATCATCTTTCAAAACTAAAAACATTGTCTCAATGTCTTCATCACTGTCAGAACCAATGTCATTATCTTCAGCAATGTAACAAGCCTTCTTGCCTTTATCTTTGTAATCACGGTTATCTCTTCTGTCAGACTATCGGTTTCTTCTGTAGTGTCGGTCATCATTTATGTCATTAGATCTATCATTTCTTTCATCATTATTTTTGTTAGGGCATCTTGCAGCAAAATGACCAATCTCTTTACAGTTAAAATATATCAATTGTAGTTTACCTTTATATCTTCCTTTACCTTTGTGCAATCTTCTAACCATTAAAGCTTGAAGTTCATCAAATTCCTTTTCATCACTATCATTGTCACTGTTATTTCTAATTATCTGTTTACTACTAGATTTACCAATTTTCAAAGTAGACATAAATGCGGGTTACATAGAAGGTACAATATTGTTGTCAAAATTATTCTGCTTAAAAAAAATCAATCTTCCAACAAGATTATCAACAATAATATTATTTACAAGTGCTGCTCTCATTTCATGTATTAAAGAGACTCTTATAGAATAAATAGGAAATACAATTCTAAGAATCTTACTCACAATATTGTCTTCATCAATGGTTCCACCAGCTCCTCGAATAGCATTCACAACTTCCTTAAGTTGGGTACTGTATTGTGTTATGTTCTCACCTTCTTTCATTCTCATCTCATCAAAGTTTCCTCAGAGACTTTCAACTTTAGCTCTCAGTACATTTACATCTCACCCATAAACTAGCATAAGCTGCACCCATATTTGCTTGGCAGTTGTACATGCCTTGATATCCTCAAATTCAGAATCAGTAAGTGAAGAATAAATCTCCACCATGGTAAGGTTATGTTCATGTTTCTCTTTCATCTGACTGATAGTCAAAGGTCCAGTAGGTAGAATCAATTCATTATCTAGATAATCTATAATTTTGTCTCCAATCCATGATAGGTATAGTCTCATTCTTCTTTTCCATGTCGGGAAGTTATCCCTATTCATCTTCGGTTTGTCTCTCTTATAAATCTTGTGATCTTTAGCTTAAGTCCTTCAAAACTTTATTCTAAGCAATGTGTGCTTTGATACCAATTGTTAGAATAACCGAGAGGGGGGGGGGTGAATAAGTTAGCTCCCAATTATCCTATAGTCTCAAATTCCTCCAGATGTATATAAAAACAATTTCAAACATATAATTGAAATCGGTGAAATGTATTATGTAATCTCAAAATTTAGTCAATAGTGTTTACCGAGTATCAGTAAATTAATAATATGATTACCAATCTAGGTCAATAAAGTAAAGTATAAAGTAAAATAACAATCCACAACATCCATGCACATTGGCACATAGATTTTTAATGTGTAAACCATTCTAAGGAAAAAACCACCTGGGACCAGTAACCCAAAATATTTTCACTCTTCTTAAGTGAGCTCGATGAAGAGCCAACACTGTTAAAGGTTACAATGTACACTATTAAATGTGAGCTGGTTAGAGGATTTAAAACTAACAGTTCTCTCTTGACCATGCATTCACTATGGGGTCAACAAGAAAACACTCAACATTCATGAGAATGTCATAATAAAGACTTTCATGTCCTACTCGATTAAGAGATTTATCTGTAATAATGGTTAAAATGATATAGTAATGATCTGATTCAAATACAACTCTATTTTGCAGATTTTCAGATCTATGCTAAATACATTATACCTCTGATCAATTTGTTCACTTTATTTCATCTCATACTTCATACTTGTTCTTCTCAGTAATACTCTTTACTTTGTTTGCTTGGTGATGTCGACGGAAAACACTCGGTTCTATCTTTAACTAGTTTGATCATTCATGCATAAACTTCACATGTGCACATCAGGTGTGATTCAAAATGAATCTCTTGTCTCTTATATAGAGATCATAGATCATTTAATTTCCATCCTTCATATTTTTCTGCTTAATTCCATCATTGATTTTTCCACTTAGACCATCCTCAACAGTTGTGTGAAAAACACATTTGAATCTTTGTCTTTCGATGTTCATGTTGAATTTTCATAACTGTATACATAACTCTTCATTTATCGACCGCGTAAACATTGTTTGTTCCAAATCTTCAATCCATAACAAATTTTTTCCACCATAATGATACTCAAATAAGTTTACATTAATGACAATACATTAACTAATAATGTTTATCATCACATGTCTGGGGGCATCCTTTGTACATAATTATTGATCCTGAAAAAATCTTAAAAAAATGATATATTGTCAAAAAATCTAAAAATTGGAAAATGTCCTGAAAAATGATCATCTTAATGAAAACCTAGCAATAGGCGCTTTGATATATTTCAAAAAACATTACATATTCCAAAAATACAAAAAAATCAAAAAAATTCAAAAAAATAGAAAAAGTGCCTCAGTGAAAACCTTGAAATAGGTGCCTTGGTAGCAAAAAATAAAAAAAATTATAAAAAGTCCTAAAAAAAAAATGAAAAAATAAAAAAATGAAAAAAGAGAAAAATTGTAATAAAATCCAAGTGGTGAAAACTTGGAAACGGGCGCTACTTGAGGCCTTTACACCCCTATTTCTTAGCGCGTGACCTCAACACTTAGCCTTTCTCCATCATGCCTTGTCCTTGTTGCCTTGGTTTGGAATTGGTCTTTGTCTTTGTCTAGGGGGCATAACTGTGTTAGCTTTGGTCTCTTGGATGCGTTAGTCTTTAGGATGCCTCACAAATGGTGTTTTTCAACACCACCCCAACTTTATTTTTCAATACAACCCCTGACATCGAGTGTTTTTCAACACTTATCGGTTTGGTCTTACCTCATTTTGTCTTGTGGTCTTACCTGCTTGCAAGCATTCGATCCTTATCCTCGGAACTCAGTATCAGTTAACACACTTAAATTATTAAATGCAACACTTAATACTTGAGCTATGTCATGATCTTTTCTTTGTGTGCTGACTGTTATTGATTTTCGTTGAGTGTCCTTGTCTAATAAGTCTCTCCATGATGCATAGCTAGAGGACTTGGGTCATGGGGCATATTTTTATTTGCTTCCTACTTTATGCTTCATTATTTTGCACAACCGTTCTGCTGGTCATCCTAGCCTCTATGCCTTGATGCGAGCATGGTTTTACTATATTAAATTGGGTAAGCTAACATCACAGTCATCTTGACCTTTATGTCTTTGATGCTTATGTTAGAATCTTTCCACATTTCAAATCCGATATAC
>MU227907.1:2484250-2494587 GCA_018584345.1 Thuja plicata
CATTTAATTAAATAAAATTCTTCTAATTTATTTAATTATAAAGAAAACCCCTCTTTTAATTAAATAAATAAAAATCCCCACTTAAAGCTCTTCTTTTGTTGAAAAAGGAAATAAATTAAATAAAAATGTCTTTTTCATCACATCCTCCTAAATGGTGGGATTTTTTCCTCTTAATCATAGCCTTTCATTTTTTGCCTCTTAATCTCAATCGTTCACTTTCCTTTAAAAGGAGACCTCTCCTTCTCATTTTCATAGATAGAATTTTTAAGTATTGTTATGCTGCAGGTTTGGAGAGCAATTTTGGAGGAGCATTTGGGCACATTTGAGCTTGGATATTGCAACTTCTCTCTTCTTGTCTCATTCTTTCTTGCATTCATGGCTCCTCATATAGATTAGATTCATGTTTATTTTCATAGATTAATCTTGCATTTGTATTTCCTTTCATAGATTTATCCATGCATTGTTATCATTTAGATTAATTTTCTTTCATGCATTGTTATCATATAGAGTAGATCTCATTTTCATGCATTTGAATCTCTCGTTTCATGGTATATTTGCATAGGCACTAACTAGGTCAATCTGAGGGCCTCTATTTCAAACCTTTGCACTGCATGACTAGAGAGCTATGGATCGATATTTGAGAACTCATTCTTGAGCAACCTTGGATGGAATGATTCATAGAAGTGTGACAACATTTATGCACACACAACTCAGTTGACTATCAACAAAAGACTTCAAACATTCAATCCTTAATATAAGGGATCCTTTTAAGATCTCTATTCATGTCCTGAGTTACCAAACACGGAATGTCCTTTAGAAGATCCTATTATTTGCCTACATCGTGTAGAGAGACCTAAGCAAGAAGAGAGGAAAGATAATCATACACATCCTGTGTGATGTCGTAATATTTCTATAACAAATGACCATTAATATTGAAAAAATGGATATGATTAATAGCTCTATGTTTAAGAGTGGGTAAATGAAAAAAAAAAGTGTTTCTATCTCCTCTTTCAGCTAGATAGACCTGAAAATTTGTTTCCAAAATCCTCCTCCTTGTTTATGATGTTGTCGAGTTTAGGCAATATAAAAATTTCTTCGTCAATTAGGTTCACATCTGTGCCATGAGTTTGAATCTAAGATTGAATGCTTCCCACCTCAAATTTTAGATTGTATTTGTCTTTTAAAATGTGACACAAAGTAGATATGTTCCATATCCAAACATTGGCTTTCACAACAACAAAATTTTTGGCCACGTTGTACATGGCCATGCCTCTAATATTAGTTTTTCACCATTCACTTAGTTTATCCTTGAAGTCAGGGTTCATGGACCAAATTTCTCAAACTAGAATGGAAAGGTTTTCCTCCTACTAACTTTCTCCATAAGAAAATAAATAGAGAAATGATCCGAACCAATCGTAGAAAGAGACAAAAGTCTACAATCATAATCTATAAGACAAGAAGGAGAAACCAAGGTATGATCCAATCTTACTTGAATGGGATCTTCTCCCATACTCCTATTCGATCAAGTAAAGGCAACACCATGAAGATCCATGTCCATAAGACCTTGAGAGTTGATAAGCTCCAACAAGTCCTGACCGTTATCAAAATCTATAACAACTCCACCTTTTTTATTTGAGCTGAAAATAGCGGTGTTAAAGTCCCCCATAAAAATCCATCTAGTAGTAAGATTATCTGCCTTAAATTAGAGATGAAATCTCATAGACCAAGCTAGGCAATCTAGTTATAAGGGGCATGCATACATATTGGAGATAATGCAAGAACTCTCATTGCCAAAAAAAACAAATAGTAGCAATATGATTAGTAGAAGAATAAATGACTCTTTCTTTAACCAATCTAGGGTTCCAATAGATGGCAAAGAGACCTGATTCCCCATTAGAATCTATTTAGTAAATGCCAACATCTTTGTAAATAACTAACTTCAAATCAACAAGTCTTGACTTTGGCATTTTAGTCTCCTGAATAAGGCAAATATTAGGTTTATGCTCTCTAATCAAGTTCGATGAGAGGGCATGCTTTTGGGTGTGATTCATCCCCCAAATATTCAAAGCAATGATATTCATAAGGAATGTTGGAGTGAACCAAATATCCCAATACCAAGTAAACTCCTTTGCAATCCATCTGCAATATTTGCTTTGCTTAGTTTTTCCTGGGTATGAATGGAAAATAGTTGACCCACTCCTTTGGAAGTTGCACCATAGTCAACTTTCATCTTACTCCGAGTGGTAATCACTAGAGAGGGAATATTATTTATTCTTTTACCTTTGAATTTGATCATAGTGAAGGGGTATCAATGTCCCCCTCAAGCCCTGAAGAAAATAATACCTCCCTATTACCTAAGGAGTCTTTATTAATTGTTTCAACACTTGTCTACCCCGATGGAGAATTCTCATGATCATGGGTGATCTCCTCCAATATAGTCATGAATTCCATTGGAAAGATTAACTAGAAGGTCAATAGACTGGGCATGCGAATCCTTGGAGGAGGAAGAAACTAACTCCCCTAAAGGAACACCTTTAGAACCCTCCATATTAGTTTATGGAATAACAACAGGCCTATCTAGAGGAGAGCCTGAAGAAACGTAATTTAATGTATCATCAAGAAGTTCCGCCTCCTACTGATCTTATTATCAAGGGTGGGCTCCTCATCCAAACCTTCATCAGATGCCTTCAAATAAGGCTTAGGTTTCCAGACCTTGTTTGACGGCTTAGTCTGCTAAAACTTAAGTTTGCAAGGACACACCCTTGCCCAGTGCCTAATTTTCTTGCAATGGAAAAAGAAAAATAGATTTGATTCAACCTCCACCACTTGTGGCCAAACCCCCAACTTGGAGTTGAGAGAAACAAACTATAAAGCGTTAGTGGATTGAGAGATGTTAGCACAAATACAAACATACACTAATCATTTCTTTGCCACCATCATGCAATCCACCATAATGATCTCTCTAAAGCAAGAAAAAATTCCCCTAAAGATCTCTTCATCCTAGAATTCTAAGGGAAGACTAGGAAGTCGTATCCGTACAGGAGCACTATCAACAACCCATTCGAAAGGAGAGAAACTTGGTTCCCATCACTTTAGAGCCAATGATGCTTTCCCAAACATCCAAGGACCCCTTGCCATTTCCACCAAGAGATCCTCTTCATAAGTGAATGAAAAGGAAAAGAAACCCTTGGTGATTGCATATACACCCACCATTACGTTTCCACTTTCAAACTAATCACGAATGAACATAATTAATTTTGGGTCTAGGTCCGATGAGCTTACCAATCAATGAAAAGGCCATCACATCCACTCCTTTTTTCACCAAGTAGTCAGGAATCTCCACACAACATGAACCAGTTGGTGTATAAACCATGCGTGAAACCAGAGAAATAGCCTTTCCCTTCATCTTGAAGTTGAACAGGTCAGACTGCGTATGATTCTCTTGTGGGGGCCCTCATCAACAAAATTTTACTTTAGGACAGATCCCACAACCGTTTCTTCCAAGGAAATCTCCTTGGAACATTCCCTAGAGGAACCCACCAGTATAATATTAGTAGGCGGGTCAGAATCTCCATTAACTTTCACAATTTTGATTCTTTAAATTATATTTTTTTCTTATACATCCATATATCGATGTTCATATCTACTTCATCTCAAGAAGTCACAATAATCTCAAGAAGTCACAATAAGTCACAATGAAGAGGAGACCATTAATAGTTTCCCAATTTTGATTGCTTCAATTGCGAATGCAAAATGTGAACGAGTCACTTGGATGAAATATATAGTTGAGGAATATGTGCAATTCAAGGAATATATTGAGCATGGACTTCTCTTGGTAAGTACATATTTCTTTAACGCTTTTATCTTTCCACTTTACCTTATCATATGTACTACAATTATTATTCAGATTAATATGGGTAATAAAAGCCTATTTCATTAATGAGTAGGTCTTGAAATGATTACGAGTGGAGTTGTGCACCATGGAATGATAAAATATATAGATTTAGGAGTGGATGTAGTAGAGTTGAGTGAACAAAATTTAAAATTTTCAACAAAGTTTTTTGACCAATGATTTGTGAATATATTACTTAAATAGCATAAAAGTGCTCCATGTTAATCAGCCAGGAGAACTCGAGTTGCAGTTTTAGAGGTACATATTAGTCAAAATGGTATCTCATCCCTAATATGTTAGCAATTGGTTACACTCATTGACCATGGAAGGGCGAGAAGCCAATCAAGGAAATAGTCATCATCTTACAAATATTGTTCAAATTCCCAATGAATTTTGGCCTCTATGAAATGCATACTTATAAACAAAGATTCATGGCATAGTTTAGAGATGTTGGAATCGTCAATTAATCAGCACCTAGAAGATAAACAATCATCCATCATCAATGATAGATCATATATAGAAACATGTAATTGAAACCAAATACATTTGTTGTTTGAATTCTCCCTCTTTAGAATCTTTGTTCTTATTATAAATACATGAACACATGTAACAATTTATCTTAAGACCTCTCCATTGAGTCAAATCTCTACACATGCAATAAACCATCGTAAGAGTTATCCATTTGGTCAAATCAATAAATCATTGATAAAAAAATACAAACCAATAAGATAAATAAGAAAGAAATTAAACACTAATTATCCTCATAAAAATACTACGAAAAACAAATAATTCTTGCATCTCATTATTGTATATGATATATACCACCCTATTAAACAAACATACCTTATATATATATATATGATAACACTTACATTGCCTTTCTGTATATGATACATACTGCCCTTTCAACTATATATATATATATATATAAATTTAGAACAACAAGCACATAATTTTATACGTAAACATGTCTATTACTCACTAAAATTCTATCAACGCCTTGCCGTATATTCAACGTATACAGCTTTATTCTATTAAATATCTGGTAGCAGCGAAACCGTATAAATACCAATTAACACTACCATAAATTTCCCCTCCCAGATTCAGGACAACCATTAACACTACCATAAATTTTTTATCATTACTAGTTGCACACAAGGTCTTAAATAAGGAAATGCTGACGGTTCACATGCACAGAAGGTCTTAAATAAGTGCAGCAGGAGTCTTGTCGATTCAATTCCATTGTTGATAACGCCACAAAAGGATTGGGATCGCAGCAAAAACCACGATTTCCATCGCATATTCCAGGCTGGCAGCAAACAGAGGCAAAGCAATCATCATCCGTAGAACAGTTGCAGCTAAAGCCTTGTCCTTCCGGCATTATTGCCCCTCCCAGAATCAGTACAACCATTAACACTACCATAAATTTCTTATCATTACCTGATCTGTTTCCCATTTCTAATTGCAGGGATAAATAGGAAATGATAAATTTCTTATCATTACAAGGGCTTAAATAAGTGCAGGTGGAATCCTGACGATTCAATTTCATTGTTGATAACGCCAACAGAAGACACATTGTATTGAATTCCTCCGCCCGTTAATTATTATTTATATAATCAAGGAGCACAAGAGAGGATATTCCACCTTTCTCAACTAAATGATTTTGTATTTATATAGGTTGACGATTGTTTCATTATAAAACTAATCTTGGGATTAGCTCCTAAAGCTGAGCCAATGATTATGAACATATATAAATTTCGTCCCTTTTATTTTAGCTTTTTTATTTGTAACGGAAGATCAAAGATTTATTTATTTATTATTGAGTAAGAAGGGAAAGTCAAATCCTATATGATACATTGTATCGTTTATCATTAATTGTGTTTTAATTTTTAAACCAAGTGAAGTAAATCAGCCATCTATAATATTTGGATTTTAAAGTATCATAGAAAAAGGTTTACGGAGTTTTAAGATAAAAGTTTTGTAGTATAATTTCTATTATGATGTCAAAATACAATTATTGAAAATTCATTTTGTGAATAATAAAATTAGAAACAAATTCTTAAAAATAAATTCTTCTGGTTTTCTCCTTTTCTCCATTTGTCAATGATTATGTTCCATGGCATTGGTTTTGCATTGTACATTAATATTCTTCATAAGTCGAACTTAAGGTGGGCTCATAGAGTAAATTAATATTTATTCACATCCTTTTATTTAGCATAGGCTTGTTTTTCATTATATTTTGTATCATTGGTTGACTCAATTTTACCTTTATAAAAAATGATCACTGTATATTTTATTCATCTCAATAAAATATATTATTTGGTGAAATAATATATTTAATTAGAAAATCATTTTTCATAATTATTTGATAATGAAATGAATTTTGTTGTTATTATATTCCCATTAGAGTGAAATGCCAACTTTTCATTTAACATTTGAGTTGACTCCACGACCAATTAGAGTTTAAAATCGAGATGATCATTCAAGCTGAGACAGGGTTGCAACAAGTAGATCTTAAGCTCAAGGAGGATAAGAGTAAAGACGTTAAGATTCTTCAAGGTCTTCACACAGAATCAAAGACGAGTGGACAAGGCAAAGAAATGATCGGATTGGCTAATATGCAGAAATCATTTTCTGATTATGTGCATAAGCTGTCAGAGCAATCTTCCACCCATTTGGACAAGGTGCCAGAGCTCTAGCAGTTGAGTGGATGTATCTATAAAGCCATGGAAGAGTTGAAAGATCGGACATATGTAATTAAGAACCTAGCCAAGGTTCATTCCAGGTGGCTCATCTGATATACCAATGTCCATGTCAACAGGCACAAAGAGCTCATCCGAGTTATTACAGCTGTCACCGCCTATAGGGATAAATTAGGCAAAGGGAATGAAACTGAAACTTAGATAGATTCCCCCTTTGTACCAAATTTTGATGATATTTTAACGGATAAACATTTGTTTATCATTCCTGCTTAAAAGAAGTTGAACCGATTCGGTTACTCTTTTTGTAACGGTCAAGTCTCAAACTCTATATGACTATACTGAAAGTTAATACAAAGGTTGACTAAATTTTGGTGTGAAACATAGCATTTTGCAGAGTCAATTGTGTGTGTCTGAATACCATTGCTTTAACTGTTCCATTGCATTGCATTTATCTTTGTATTTAATTCAAATGTTTCTTTGAAGTTAAGATTTGCAATCTGTATTCGAACCAGAGTTCTGTATTATGATTCGATACAGTTAATTAGGGGGAAAATATGTTGTTATCCTATGTTTGGAAAACATTTATGTGATATAGATCGATTCACTGCCATTTCATCATTAATCTTTAGTCTTGCATCTGCATTTTCAGTAGTTATTCATGCATTACCATTTTTGGGAGTTAATCTGATTGATGAAATCTCAGAATGGGCTAGATTAATAGTTGAATTTATCCTACCTGAGCTATTTCCTGTCTAGGTTTAGCTTGGTTTACCTCTTCTATTCTCGGGTCAAGAATGTACCCCTATTAGATTAGGAAAGATCAAAATTCACTAAAAATCATTCATATAAGGGAGATGTACCTTTAAATATAGAGGGAAATTAGTTTACAATTACAATTTCCCAACTATTTTTGATATTAGCAGCAACAAGAGGGTGCTGACCCGAGGTATAAAATAGCTAACAGGAAAAACTTAACAACATATTAAATCATCACCGTCAGCAGAAGTAAAAGTAGGTAAACTATCTACCTCTATCAAAAACCACAAAAAAAAAAGATGAACCAACAATGGTAAGTGTCCCAAAAATTAAAAATATCAGAGTTGTGCATCAAAAAAGTAATACGAAGCCACGCAGGGCTATTTAAAAAAGTCTTAAACTTAAAATAGAAAGTCTTAAACTGAAAATAGAAACCACTAGTCCAAAAATAGGGCTTGGGGTCCGTAGTGTGGTGGCCCCACATCCTACACTTCATCTTCAGCTGGATCCCTACTCATCCCTTAAGCGCTTCAACAGTAGCAGGTCTGCCTACTCTTCATTAAGGAACTTGAAGAGTTCTCTGTTTCCATCCACCGATTCCTTCCCAGCCGAGGCTTGTTCATTCAGTAGGCATAGGGTAGTGGAGGAGGCATGCATTACTTCTAGAGAAAATTTACTAACATCTGCCAGCCTCCTATTGGTGTTAGCCAAGTCCCCGTTTAATTTGGCCACTGAGTTCTCCAGATTAACCGTCTGGAATTTATTTTTTCCCACCAGTCCAGAGCCCGTAGCAGACTTAGGGTCCTCAGTCCTATTATCAGGGCTAGAAATGTCATTACCCACATCAGCCTCCATGTCCTATTTTTCAACTTTACCCTCTTACCTGTCAGAATTAGTCTAATTGTCCTCCCTGCTAGGGGACTTAACCGAAACATCCTCTTTGTCAAAGAGCTCCTTCATTGTCTATTTCTCTTGTTCTTTGGCAAGTCGAGAAGACCAACGAGTACTGGTGGGCAGAGGGTCAACATTAAGGGGACAATCAAGGTTAATGTAGATTTTTTTCCCCTTTTTTGCAGGCTGAGGGGAGTCCTCCAAGGTGAGGTCATGCTTATTTCCTGTACAGGGAGTAGAGGTCGGGCGTATACCTGAGGAATTAGGGCTAACCGCAGGGGTAGAACCACCAATGGAGTTTGAAGGTGAGGGAATGCCTTGGTTTAGGGAGACAGACGAGGACAGAGTCTGTTGGGCCAGTTGGGTAATTTCCACGGTAGGTGGCGGGTAGAGAGCACAGTGGAAGTGGTATATCCTAAAGATAAGCCCTTGGTGAAGGAAAATGGGTTTTTTTCCCAAAGAGATGGCTTCATTGATGGCCATAACCATATTCTCAAGCGAATGCAGAAGGTAAAAAGGCATTGAAATTAACATTTTATGTCTAAGATGATTGAGAAAGGGAAGGTGATAGTTATAGAAAGTACCAAACCTGCCCTCCAAGGTGAATTATTTCATCACAATCTTACACATCTTTGGCCAGAATTCTGGAAGATCCACCATGCTATAGCCCCCATTCTTTGACAAAAGTTTGTCGTCATTTGCAAAGAACTAATTGAACTCCATTCTGGCTTGGGTTTTAGTGGTTTTCTTCCACTTTCTTCCCATGGTTACCATGCCCATGGCCTTACCAATCACCTCTTCATTGATTTCGAAGGTGATGTCATTAATGGTCACTCTTCTTTCGCACCAACTTTTGACAAACTAGCGAGAAATCATCTCATCATGCCTAGTTAAATATTTCATGAAGGACATTGTTACCCAGATTTTCTATTCTGTGTAAATTGGCCTAATCTGCCCTGTCTGGCATTTCTCTTTCATGTTTTCCAGGCTTCATGTCTAAACCCTCAGAACCCCTGTGAACCCTAAGTCCTTCATGCAACGAGATAATAAACCCTAAGCCTTGGCACGTTATGTTTTGAAGTTACTTTTTCCAATCACTTAGAGCATGTGCTTTATTTCTAAGTCGCTTGATCGCTTCACCCTGGGTGAATATTCTTTTCTTTCTCCCGACTTCACTTTTCCTTGTGTCGCGTGGTCTGATGATCTTTTGGAATATTCCATAAATGTCTCCCGACTTAGCATTTGCCCTTTGGTCGGGTTGTCGCTTGATTCCATGTAATAAGCTTTAAAGAGAATGGGACCCACCTTTAGTCGGGTGATCGCGTAAAGAATTGGCAAGTCAAAGAAATGTCTCCCGACCTTGCGCCTACTTCATGTCGCGTGATCACTGGATCGGCTCAGTCAAACAGTTAGGCTCTTTCTTCAGTCGCGTGGTCTCGTGATTAAATGGTGGTTAAGAGATAACATTCCCGACCATGCGACTAACTGTTTGATGTTAGTAGAAATTTACTCAGTCGCCTTGTCGCTAGAACAGCACGATGACTCAGCTTTCCCCAATGCAAACAGATGGACCAGTGGCTGTGTGACAGGTGGCATATGGCAGGTGGATGTGGGTCCTCAGTCGGGTGATCGCCAGACGAAAGAAATGGGTCACGCGACTTCAAGACTAAGTGTTCTTTCTCTTCAGTCGCAGGATCGCTGGATAATTTAAGGGTATACTCAGTTTTCAAATGATTAAATTCCAGTCATCCGATGTAAGGAGCAGATGATCTAACGGTGGTCGCTAAGTCCGGTGATTAAAGTGCCCTACGAATAAAGTACTCCCGACTTAGCGCTAAGGGATTGTCGCAATAACGCCAGAAGGATTCAAGGGGACTTAGGCGCTGTTTGAAAAAGTCAAAAGGCTCATTCATAGGTCATTCAAGTTGTGCGACTGAGCGGGTTCAGTGTCTCAATGTCTAATCGCGCAGTCGCGGCGTCTGGCTCAAGTCAGAAAAAAGGCTTGCGGGTCTGCGACAAGCTCAAGAAGCAGAGTAGTCGCGCAGTCGCCGATCAAATTGCATAAAAGGAAAACAGTCTGCGGGTCTGCGACGAGC
>MU227907.1:2505577-2517402 GCA_018584345.1 Thuja plicata
CCAGCCTAGAACCTGGAGGTCTCATCTCAGTTAGCATAGGTCCCACAACCTGGAGATGATTCCCTTGTTATACTGGATTATCAAGACCAAGAGAGCTTGAGATCAGGGGCGCAAATTCAGTGTATAACAGGCATAATCCCTCCTTCCTTGCAAAAATACATGACCATGGGGTCAAAGGTGAAATATTCCTCAATTTTATTGGGTTCAATCCTATGTCGGTCCCCTCCCATTTTCTCAATGTAGTTCTGAGCAGTATTCTCCCCAAACTTCCAAACCTAGATAGAAGCAGAACCCTTTTTACCAGAAGGCCATAAAAAACTAGAGGAAGATAAAAATCTAAGCTGTTGCGTAAAGTATAAAATAATGGGTTCCAAAATCACCTTTATGCATCTATCTTTTCGCGTATGAAAACTTGCTAAAGTAATTTTTATTAGGCACAAAAATCTCTGGTAAGGCCGCCAACGAGGTTAGCACATGTGAGCAGTGTTGTAAACCATTATTACAATCAAAAAAATCTTCGCCATATCGTTTGATAATCCCTCTAAATCTTTCAAAGCATAAAAAGACATTATGACACTTTATCGCGGTGACGCAAGCAATTTGCCTCCTTTGCCAAGAAGAGATCCAACTATCCTTAGCCATGTGGTCTTTCCAAATGTGAAAACTGGGCAAGCACAAATGGATATTATTTTGGGGTCTGCTATTTAGCACCCAATTCTGATTTGGAATTTCAAACATCATGGGAGTTGTTATTACTTCTGCTCATTTCCTACCCTAACAGGTCTTGAGTGAATTTTGGTAGTTGCTTGGCCATGCGCCAATAGTGTAAGCCATCCGTTTGCAGTCCCATAGCCACCATGGAATCAGCGACATAGTTCCCTTCCCTCTAAGTGTGCTTTATGGTGAACTGAGCAAAGCAAAGCATTAGCCCCCTAATATCTGACAAAATAGGGTCAACCTGCCATCCAGCCAAGGAGCACCCCCCAACAGCCTTAATAATGACTTTGGAGTCCCCCTCAATTTTAATTCTGGTACACCCATAATTCAGGGAAAAATTTAATCCCCATAGGAGTGTCATGGCCTTAGCCTCATTAACTGAGTGGTCAATAAGGGGGCCAGATAAAGTAGCAACCAATCTCCCCCATTGATCTCTTATAATTCCCCCTCCTGCCTGTTTGCCACCCTGGTCCGCCCCATCAAAATTTAGTTTGTACCAATTTGCATGGGGAGGGGCCCAAACAGTAGCTTTTCTGGCTCTGAGTTTAGAGTTGTCAATTCTATCGAATCCCTTGCCTAGGCCCCAGGCCTTGGCAATCTTCCAATCTAAATCGGTGGGGCGTGAAGAAGGAATTTTCTAGCTCCCAGCCAACAAGTTATCAGGAATGAGTTTCAAACTAGCATAGAAGACCTCCATATGATTGAGTTCAGTCTCTCTGAAGATCCTGTTGTTGTGTTCTTTCCAGATGACCCAACAAAAAATTGAGGGGATTTGGTTCCAAAGGATTTTGATCAGCGGGTGTTGGGATGGCGATTGCCACTCAAGGAGAGTGTCCTAGATGTTGCAGTTAGCCACCCACTGGAGGTTGAGTCTTGAGAGGATCTCATGCCAAACCCCATCAGCAAATTTGTAGTGGAGCATGATATGATTGGGGCTTTCCACATCAATCTTGCAAAGGCTGCACCTATTGGCAAGGCTAAACCCTCATTTAGCAAGGTTGTCGAGCGTGAGGATTTTCCCATGGAGAGTAGTCCACCAAAAAAATTGACTTTGGGGATTAATTAGGGCTGCCAAACCTTCCTCCAAAGAGAAACATCAGCCCCTTCATTGATAAGCAGACCATAAGCTAATTTGACAGAGAATCTGCCATGTTGGGGTTGTTTCCATAGCAATCTATCCGGTCTGTCAATCAAAGGGATGCAGGTCAATAGCAGAATTTCCTTGAGTTTAGCAGCAGGGATGGTCAGGTTCGGTCTGAACTGGATGTGCGAGAGGAAATCAATCCACTTGCCATTGGAGATGAAGTTGGAAACCTAGGAACCAACAGCAAGGGACAAGATATTCTTTAATTGAGAGAAACTGGAGTTCCCCATAATAGAATCAGGCAGCCAGGGGTCATCCCAGAATCTGATATTATGTCCATTATCCAGCGACTAGATGGCTACTTTTTCTATAATACTTCTACATTTGAGGATGTTGATCCATATTTTAGAGCCCCTCGGGTGACTAGTCACCATAAAGAGCTTACAGAAGCAGCCCCCATCTAGATACTTAGCTTCCATGATTCTACACCAGCCAACATCTCCTTGTATCATAGTCCAAGCAACCTTAGAAAGTAGGGCCCGATTGAGGTTGCAGATTTTCCTTAACCCTAGCCCCCCTAAGGATTTGGGAAGACAAACAGTATCCCAGGAGACCAGTGGCAGGTGTTTCTTCTCTTCCGATCCCGACTAGAGGAAGGTGCATTGGATCTTTTCCAACTTGTCAGCCATAAAGCCAGAGATTTTAAAAATAGAAAAAAAATAGACTTGAATTCCCTAGAGAGAAAAAGCAAGGAGTTGAAGCTTACCAGCATTGCTGAGGAGTTTACCTTTCCAGCCTGCTAGTTTCTTTTGGGTTCTTTCAAGGCTAGAATTCCAGAAATTGTTCTTGACCTCTTTGACCATCAGTGGGAGCCCAAGATAGGTGGTTGGAAGTTTGTCAGCCTGGCAACCCAAAATCTTCAGAATCTTGTTCTGGACCACTCCCTTAGTGTTGAAGAAAAACATCTAGCTTTTGTGATAATTGATGTGTTGACGCAAGGCTGTCACATAGTTGTCCAATAGTTGTTTCCACTTAGCAGCTTCTCTAACTAAGGAGGCTCCGAAGAAGAAAGTGTCATTGACAAACTGCTGTAGGATAGTAGGTTGTACAGTGGTGGCCAGCTTTATCCCCTTAATTTCTCTGGTGTGAGCCATCTCCATCATATTCTGGCCAAGAACTTCGGAAAGGAGGATGAAGAGGTAGGGGGAAAGGGGATCCCCTTGGTGGAGCCCTTTACCAGGGTAAAATTTAGTTCCAGGTCTACCATTGAATAGCACCGAGAACCTCACAGTCTCCAAACAACACTTAATAAGGTCTATGAATTGTTCTGAGAAGCCAAAAGAAGCCAAGATTTTGTAGACAAAATTCCAGTAGACTTTGTCGTAAGATTTAGATCCATCCCAGCATTCAATTGCTTCTTCAATATTTGGGTATTTTAGAGTTATAACAAAGAAGAACAATCTGTTTACCAACACCTTTATATCTTCTTTTACCTTTGAGCAATCTTCTAACCATTAAAGCTTGAAGTTCATCAAGTTCCTTTTCATCACTATCACTGTCACTGTTATTTCTAATTATATTTTTTCTACTAGATTTACCAATTTTCAAAGTAGACATAAATGTGGGTTCCATAGAAGGTACAATATTGTTGTCAAAATTATTCTTCTTAAAAGAAATTAATCTTCCAACAAGACTATCAAAAATAATATTATTTCTAGGTGCTGCTCTCATTTCATGTATTAAAGATACTCTTATAGAATAAATAGGAAATACAATTCTAAGAATCTTACTCGCAATAGTGTATTCATCAATGGTTCCACCAGCTCCTCGAATAACATTCACAACTTCCTTAAGTTGGGTACTGTACTGTGTTATGTTCTCACCTTCTTTCATTCTCATATCATCAAGTTTTCCTCAGAGCATTTTGACTTTAGCTCTCAGTACATTTACATATCCCCCATAAAATAGTGTAATCTAGTCCCATATTTGCTTGGCAATTGTACATGTCTTAATATCCTCAAATTCAGAATCAGTAAGTGAAGAAGAAATATCCACCATGGTAAGGTTATGTTCATGTTTCTCTTTCATCTGATTGATAGTCAAAGGTCTAGCAGGTAGAATCAATTCATTATCCAGATAATCTATAATGTTGTCTCCAATCCCTGATAGGTATAGTCTCATTCTTCTTTTCCATGTTGGGAAGTTATCCTTGTTCATTTTTGGTTCGTCTGTCTTATACATCTTGTGATCTTTAGCTTAAGTCCTTCAAAACTTTCTTCTAAGGACTGTATGCTCTAATACCAATTGTTAGAATAACCAAGAGGGGGGGGGGGAATAAGTTAGCTCCCAATTATCCTATAGTCTCAAATTCCTCTAGATGTATATAAAAACAATTTCAAACATATAATTCAACTCGGTGAAATGTATTCTGTAGTCTCAAACTTTAGTCAATAGTGTTTACATAGTATCAGTAAATTAATAATATGATTACCAATCTAGGTCAATAAAGTAAAGTATAAAGTAAAATAACAATCCACAACATCCATGTACATTGACATATATATTTTTAATGTGTAAACCATTCTAAGAAAAAAACAACCTGGGACCGATAACCCAAAATATTTTCACTCTTCTTAAGTGAGCTCGATGAAGAGCCAACCCTGTTAAAGATTACAATGCACACTATTAAATGTGAGCTAGTTAGAGGATTTAAAACTAACATTTCTCTCTTGACCATGCATTCACTATGGGGTCAACAAGAAAACACTCAACATTCATGAGAATGTCATAATAAAGACTTTCACGTCCTACTCGATTAAGAGATTTATCTGTAACAATGGTTAAAATGATACAGTAATGATCTGATTCAAATACATCTCTATTTGGTAGATTTTCAGATTTGTGCTAAGTACATAATACCTCTGATCAATTTGTTCACTTTATTTCATCTCATACTTCATACTTGTTCTGTTCGATAATACTCTTTCCTCTATTTGCTCGGTGATGTTGGCTGAAAACACTTGGTTCTATCTTTAACCAGTTTGATCAGTCACACATAAAATTCACATGTGCACATCAGGTGTGATTCAAAATGAATCTCTTGTCTCTTATATAGACATCATAGATCATTTAATTTCCATCCTTCATATTTTTATGCTTAATTCCATCATTGGTTTTGCCACTTAAACCTTCCTCGGTAGTTGTGTTAAATACACATTTCAATCTTTGTCATCCGATCTTCATGTTGAATTTTCATAACTGTCTGATCAACATAAAAAGTTTTATCTTTTACCGCCAATTCATGAATTTCCAGCTCATCATTCTAGTCGGCCTCAGTTTTAATAAATTGCTTTGTCAATAGTTGTGTTGATGATCCCTAGAAAGATTTTCATTGTGCTTGGTATACATTATATTTTACTCGATGTTCATTGTCTCTCGGTATAGACATAACTCTTCATTTATTGACCGCGTAAACATTTTTTGTTCTAGATCTTCAATCCATAAGAATTTTTTTCAACCATAATAATACTCAAATAAGTTGACATCAATGACAATACATTAACTAATAATGTTTATCATCACATGTGCAACTCAGTTGACTATCAACAAAAGACTTCAAACATACAATCTGTTGTAGTTCATCATCATGAACCTCCTTAATATAAGGGATCCTTGTAAGATCTCTATTCATGTCCTGAGTGACCAAACACGGAATGTCCTTTAGAAGCTCCTATTATTTGCCTGCATCGTGTAGAGAGACCTAAGCAAGAAGAGAGGAAAAATAATCATACACGTCCTGTGTGATGTCCTAATATTTCTATAACAAATGACCATTAAGATTGAAAAAATGGATATGATTAATAGCTCTATGTTTAAGAGTGGATAAATGAAAAAAAATGTGTTTCTATCTCCTCTTTTCAGCTAGATAGACCTGGAAATTTGTTTCCAAAATCCTCCTCCTTGTTTATGATGTTGTCGAGTTTAGACAAGATAAAAATTTCTTCGTCCATTAGGTTCACATCTGTGCCTTGAGTTTGAATCTGAGATTGAATGCTTCCCACCTCAAATTTCAGATTGTATTTGTCATTGAAAATGTGACAAAAAGTAGATAAGTTCCATATCCAAACATTCGCTTTCATAACAACCAAATTTTTGGCCACCTTATACATGGCCATGCCTCTAATATTAATTCTCCACCATGCACTTAGTTTATCCTTGAAGTTAGGGTTCATGGTCAAAATTTCTCAAAATAGAATGGAAAGGTTTTCCTCCTACTGACTTTCTCCATAAGAAAAGAAATAGGGAAATGATCCGAACCAATCGTAGAAAGAGACAAAAGTCTACAATCATAATTTGTAAGACATGAAGGAGAAACCAAGGTATGATCCAATCTAACTTGAATGAGATCTTCTCCCATACTCCTATTCGACCAAGTAAAGGCAACACCATGAAGATCCATGTCCATGATACCTTGAGAGTTGATAAGCTCCAACAAGTCCAGACTGTTATCAATATCTATAACAACTCCACCTTTTTTATTTGAGCTGAAAATAGGGTTGTTAAAGTCCCCCATAAAAATCCATCTAGTAGTAAGATTTTTGGCCTTAAAATTAGAGATGAAATCTCATAGACCAAGCCAGGCAATCTAGTTATAAGGGGCATGCATACATATTGGAGATAATGCAAGAACTCTCATCGCCCAAAAAAAAATTTAGTAGCAATATGATTAGTAGAAGAATAAATGAATCTTCCTTTAACCAATATAGGGTTCCAAAAGATGACTAAGACACCTGATTCCCCATTAGAATCCATTTAGTAAACACCAACATCTTTGTAAATAACTAACTTCAAATCAACAAGTCTTGACTTTGGCATTTTACTTTCCTGACTAAGGAAAATATCAGGTTTATGCTCTCTGATCAAGTTCGATGAGAGGGCATACTTTTGGGTGTGATTCATCCCCCAAATATTCAAAGCAATGGTATTCATGAGGAATGTTGGGGTGAACCAAATATCCCAATATCGAGTAAATTCCTTTGCAATCCATCTGCAATATCTGCTTTGCTCAGTTTTTCCTGGGTATGAATGGAAAATAGTTGACCCGCTCCTTTGGAAGTTGCACCATAGTCAACTTTCATCTTAATCGAAGTGGTAATCACTAGAGAGGGAATATTATTTATTCTTTTACCTTTGCATTTGATCATAGTGAAGGGGGTATCAATGTCCCCCTCAAGCCCTGAAGAAAATAATACCTCCCTGTTACCTAAGGAGTCTTGATTAATTGTTTCGTCACTTGTTTGCCCCAATTGAGAATTCTCATGGTCATGGGTGATATCCTCCAATATAGTAATGAAGTCCATTGGAAAGATTAACCAGAAGGTCAATAGACCGGACATGCGAATCCTTAGAAGAGGAAGAAACCAACTCCCCCAGAGGTACATATTAGTCAAAATGGTATCTCATGACTGATATGTTGACAATTGGTTACACTCACTGACCGTGGAAGGGCGAGAAGCTAATCCTTAGCATAATTATATGCCAATAAACATGTATTAATGTTCACCCTTTGAAGATATAATACATCACAATGGAGCACTTTCGTGCATCTCATCGGCAACTACCATCTTAATAAGGAGCTCCAATTTTCATGATACTAATGCATTTATGAAATAAAACATGTTTGGGTTGTGTGATCATGATTCCTCAACATAGAGAGCATATAATAATTTGAAATTATAGAATTAAGTTATGCACAAGGTTAGTTGTACATTTTTTTGTTATTATTATTACTCATACAAAATGTACCTCCCAATGTATGTTGAATATAAATCCTTTATAAGTACATACATGTACTCGGCCCTATTTTTAGACTTGATCAAATGTTTCTAGCACACCATTAAATGTTTCATAGTAATAAAAAAAATATACCAAAGTATATGCCTCTAAAAATTATCATCAAGAGGTGGGTCTTACATCAATTCCTTAATCAATCATAATTCTTTGATAGATCAATTTTACATTAAGGGGGAGGAATCTAAAGTATATTGTTATTCAATAATGATAATAAAACCCTAAAATTTATAAAGCTTTACATAATTCTACCTCATGGGAGTGATCCATCATCGCCAGTTCCTCTTGGAGACATACATCTTATGAGTGTCTACATCATCTGCCACACTCCAATAGATATCATTTTAAAAACTTCTATTCAATCATTTTTCAACTTTATATTTAATTAGAAAATCATTTTTCATAATTATTTGTTAATGAAATGAATTTTGTTGCTATTATATTCCCATTAGAGTGAAATGCCAACTTTTCATTTAACATTTGAGTTGACTCCATGACCAATTTTGTTAACTTATATCTTTCATCTCATCGTCATATCCCAATTATTTTTTCCTTACAAAATATGCAAATGTAATTAGATTTAATCATTTTGGATAATCAAGCTTGTGGAAATCTATTATCACTTATATCAAAGTGTTATGTTGTAAATTGCATCAACATGGAGAAAGGTAAAGAAACAAATCCATCTTTAGTTGTGATAATTATTAAATATAAATTTATTTTTTAATTAGTATAGTACTAAGTACTCAAAATTTACGATTTTCTTATTCTTTAAATTATACCTTTTTCTTATAGATCCATTTATCCATGTTCATATTTACTTCACCTCAAGAAGTCACAATGAAGAGGAGAGCATTTATAGTTTCCCAATTTTGATTGCTTAAATTATGAATGCAAAATGTGAATGAGTAACTTGGATGAAAGATATAAGTGAGGAATATGAGCAATTCAAGGAATATATTTTTACATGGACTTCTCTTGGTAAATTCATATTTCCTTAACCCCTTTATCTTTCCGTTTTACCGCATCATAACTACTAAAGTGATTATTCAGATTAATGTGGGTAATAAAATGCTATTTCATTAACAAGTAGGTCTTCACATGACGATGAGTAGAGTTGTGCACCATGGAATCATAAAATATATAGATTTGGGAGTGGATGAAGTAGAGTTGAGTGAGAAAAATTTAAAATTTTGTGCAAATCTTTCCTACCTCATGAATGGATGATTTGTAAATATATTAATTAAATAACATAAAAGTGCTCTAAAATCAGAGTAGAGGTAGGGTTGGAAAATGGCTAGAGACCGGGCGAGAGGGTTCAACCAGAAGAAATGGCATGGATTAGGAGCGTGATTGGGACCAAACGACGAAAATTTTCTTGTGATATAGACATGCGCATCATCACAGTGTAGCCAACGCATGGGGTAGAGGTTCCTTTTCCCATCCTTCACATTTCAAATGGAAAAAACAAGGCGAGAGATTCAGCAGGAGAGAACATACCTGGGGAGAAAGGAGCTTGAAGAATGTAACCATCAACATGAGTGAAATTTTGGTCACATCTATTATATTTTAATTATATGGTAAGAACATCAAGACCTAGGTAAATAAACCAGCAAAGATCCTTTGAAAAATTAAGATGAAATTTTGTTTAAAAAAATTAGAAATTACATTCTATGTTTATTAAAAAAGTATTTGTGATCAATTTGGAGGAAAACAAAAGTATTGTGCTTCAAGGATATTCCAATTACAACTTCTATACTTTCAGCAAAAAGTTTCATAATGAAATATCTTAAAAATAAATAAATAATTTATTTTATTAATCTTCATATTTTTTGTTTAGGCAAATCAAACGATTAACCTTATATTAATCTAGTGTTATAGCTAATGGAATTCTCTACCAAATTTAAATACTAGATAGTTCTTAGAAATACAATATTTATGTTCCAACTATCATAACCATAAGAAATTACATACTTTGAGGAGATCCTCTCCTAACACATCTCATGCATGAAAGCACCCCTTGTAAACCTCTTTGTAACGTGGTGAATGGAATTTAATGAACAACAGGTGCCCCTACTCTTCTCTAGAGTGTATCATGCCTCATCACTGAAGATATGATATTGCAGCCTCATGTAACGTGAGTTGAAAAAATCGAATGTTTTAAAATAATAATTTAAAAAAAATATTATGTTCTTATAAATTTTTGACATCACGTTAGTTTAAATTGAAACTGTTTGACTCTTGAAAAGATCTGTCAGTTTTTAAATTATAGTTTATTATGTTCTTAGTTCTTTCAATTCATTATCTGTAACTATTATCCTATTTGTAATTTTAAATTGTAGATATTTCATTGTTAATGTGTACAATATTATTAGACATTATTTGTGATCTATTAAATTTTTAAAAAATGCTTTTAAAATATTTTTATACAATAATAAAAAATATATATTTTTTAATCATAACTTATTGACTACAAATATTATAATTCATTATGGCATTATTTATATGAACTAATGAATGTGCAAAAAGAGCATTTATGCTAAAAAACAATTCTTATTTACTTATTTTTGAGAAATATTTTATATAAATGATCATCTCTTTAAACAATAATGAGACTTTTAAAAGAACTAGGAGCAATATGAAGAACAAGGAATATGAAGAACAAGGAAGATCTAATTCTAGACTATGGTTAAAAATTAATTGATAACTACTAGAATTCCTCAAGAGTTAGTATAATGTGTTTGACTCTTTGAAAGAATTATAATTTTTCAGTTGTCTTTCATTTTTTTTTTTTAACCCTGAGGTGTCCCCGCAACCCGCGACCCAGCATCTCATATCTTGGGTACCAAGGGCGAGACTAATCCTCAGGGGGTGAGACCATCGTTCCAAACTAAAGAAATTTAATTGATAGTGTATAAAAATTTATTAAATATCCTATGTAAATGATTAAAGTGTGTGGACCCCTCCAAAACCTAATTTTACATCTTAATAAAAAATAAAAAATAATTTACATTACTACATACTAATATTATACTTCAATATGATATTATTTATATTTATATTTACAGTGATTAATGAATTTTCATTAATAATATTCAATTAATTCTCTAACATGGGAAAAATATTTCTTTGCAAATTTATCATTAGTTTTTAAAAAAAATTCTTAAAAAATTTCTTATTCTCATATAAACATTTAAGTATAAATATACAATTTCTAATATAGAATTAAGAGCTAGAAATACAATTAATTATATTATTCAATACATTTGAATGAAGCTTGTAAAATCCATTGAAACTTGAGTAGATGAATTATTTTATACAAACTTTAATTAGTAAAGGTGAAATCTTTAAATTTCTTCGGATATGTTTTCATTTAACTTCTTATCAAAATCTAATGGACTTTTGAGCTTTCTCCTTACGAGATAAATTGCAGATTTGTCAAGATATAATAGCTTAACAATTCTTGGTTTTCAAAAGGTGGTTTTTTTTCCTATATATTGTCTTTTTATGACTAGACTCAATGGCCTACTTTGTAAACAAGCACTTTTTATAAAATATTTTGCTATGTATCCTTCACTTTAAAGAAATTTCTCCTAATATTATTCTTGGCAAAAGGAGAAATCAAAAACTTCTACCTTTTCCTATATTCCATTTCTTTTTAAGAAATTGTTTCTAATTTTATTATTCACAAAATGAATTTTCAAGAATTGATTTTTGACATCATAATAAAAATTATACTACAAAACTTATATACAAGATCTTTAACCCTTTTTCTTAAAAATCTGTAAACCATTTTCTATCATACTTAAAAATCCAAATATTATAAATCAGAAACATTATAGATGACTGATTTACTTCCCTTAGTTCAAAAATTAAAACACAATTAATAATAAACCATACAATGTATCATAGAGGATTTGACTAAAATAAAATCAAAGGGACGAAATCTATATATGCTTCAGCAGTAGGAGCTAATCCCAAGATTAGTTTTATAGTGGAACAATCGTCAACCTATATAAATACAAAATCATTTAGCTGAGAAAGGTTGAATATCCTCTCTTGTGCTCCTTGATTATATAAATAATAATTAACGGGCGGAGGAATTCAATACAATGTGTCTTATGTTGGCGTTATCAACAATGAAATTGAATCGTCAGGATTCCACCTGCACTTA
>MU227907.1:2517505-2555605 GCA_018584345.1 Thuja plicata
GCAATAATGGCGGAAGGACAAGGCTTTAGCTGCAACTGTTCTACGGATGATGATTGCTTTGCCACTGTTTGCTGCCAGCCTGGATTATGCGATGGTAATCGTGGCTTTTGCTGCGATCCCAATCCTTTTGTCCCTCCTGATGAGCTCACAAATTGAGCCTTTATTTAATCTTCTCATTGGTATTTATATGGTTTCACTAGTGCTACCAGATATTTAGTAGAATAAAGCTGTATACATCATATACAGCAAGGCGTTGATAGAATTTTAGTGAGTAGTAGACATGTTTACGTATTAAATTCTGTGTATGTCCTTTTTCTCTATATATATTTATATATAGCAAGGCTATGTGATACGATATGTAAGAACTTGAGGCTATATACCGTATGTTTGTTGTTGAAATCACTGAATTATTGTTCAATAATACCTCCTCTTTTTAGGATAATTACTGCCCAATTTTTACTTCATTTCAACAATTTATTTGAATTAATTACTTATAATTGATTTTTGGATTTGACTTGATGGATAACTCTCAGAGGTTTGACAAAACCGAGAAGGATTAGGATGAATTTTTATATGGTTACAAGATTATTTGATAGATAATGAAAGTAATAAAAGGGGAGATTCCAAACAACATTTATATATTTATTTTCAATTATACGATCTATATATAACATGTCATTGATTATTTCAAACTATTCATTATTTGATGGTTTACATATTCCTAAATTATGTAATAAATTTGTGTACATGTTTAAAAATTGTATTTTATTGACACTGGAATTAATTTTGAAATTGAACAATCTCATAAGGAGTGGCCTACTTCCATGATTGGCTTCTCTTCTCATCCTTCGATGGTCAGAGAGTGTAATTATTTGCTGAGATACAATGTTGATTAAATGTTCATTAATATTATATTTGATTGGGTAATTCTTTTTTTATTTTCAAGTAGAATAATGATTTATCCAAATTACCAGAGGTTGTTAACGTGTAATAAGTTTTTTGCAAATTTTTATTTCTCTTCACTAAACACTACTACACCAACACCTATATAAATATATTTTGCGAATGCTATCTTATCATTCCATGATGGATACCCCAATTTGTTATCACATAAAAACCTACTTATCAATGAAATAGATATGTATTACGTGAATATATTGCATGATTGTGACCATCTCATTATGTGTTCTACACCTCCTCTTGTCATCATCCGAAGACCTCCTTATTAATGAAATAGGTTTCTATTACTGATATTAATTCTTGTAGGTAACAAGAATAAGCATATGATACGACACAGGAAAAGTTAAAAGGTTTAAAAATTAGAACTCGCCAACAACAGTCCATGCTACAAAAATATACATTTAATTGCACATATTCCTTCGGTAGATCTTAGCACCAATTGACTCATTCATTATTTACATTCTTATTCGGAGCAATGATAAGGAGAAAACTGCAAATTGTCTCTTCTTCATTGTGAGTTTCCAAAGAATAAGAAACCATAAATTCTGAGCATGAAGTATGCTAGCAATAAAAAGGTAAATTTACACTTGACGATTTCCATAAATTAAAAATGGATGGTTTTGTAAGGAAAAATGAATTCAGATATGATGATAAGATAAAAGACATAACTTAACTAAATTGTGTATGAGTCATTTCAAATGTTAAATAACAAATTATATTTTACAATTATGGAAAGATAATAACAATTTAGTTGATTTAAAACAAAGTTCTTTATGAACTGCATTTAAAAAAAAGTTTGACTCTTTTTTGTCTTTGTACATTTTACATGAAGATGACGCTGCCTAAATTAAAGTTCAATTAAATAAGAAAAGTAGAATTATACTTGATAGTGGGTGGATGAATTGCATAAACAATGTGTCTTTTTGTGTTCTTGATAATGAAACTGAATGGTCACTACGACTCCTAATAGGCGTTGTGTGCATGGGAATCTTCATCATTTCCTACTCTATGGAAATTCTGCGAATTTCAAATAGGAAAAAGATCAGATATATGTAAAAAAAATTATGATATTGTTTATAGTCAATTAATTCCAAGAGGAGACAACTTCTGTGACTTCCAAACAGATGATGATTATATTGCCAGCTATTTTGCCGCTTTCTTGGAATTTGCGTTGGGATTATGAATGGGCTTTGTTGCTACCCCCATTTTCCCCCTCCCAATTAGTGTATAACTTAAGCCTTAGCACATGATTTGGAGAAATCTCTCTTAGTGTAAATAATTTTGTCTTATATCTTAGGTTAATATACTTTCGCTACTACCATCTATACATAGTCTTCTTAACATAAATTATCATTCCAGACAAATTTTAAATATCTTATTGAATTTTCTCTCACTAAGAATGCTACTTGATTATACTTTTCAGTTTTCAAATCTCTTTGTTGAGCTAACGATATATTTTAATTATTTTAATTATTTGTTCCTGCTTGGAACTAGAGCTGAAAGGCTTCACCATTAACTGGTGATTAATCAATGCCTTAATAGACCAATCACTATTTATATTTATTGTGTTCTTATTTTAATGCTATGCTCACTTTCATACGAAAGAGCAAGAGCATACGTTGCTTATGTTTCCATATATTCTAAATACAGGCTTAGCAGGCTGAGCGGGTTATTTTCAACTACACATCTATGAGAAATAATTAATCTAATTTTTTAATGCTTAAGAAGGATGTCCCCAATACCTCTAAATACGCTAATATACCAAGCTTCCTCTTATTTTCTAAGAAAAGTCAGCGTGTACTGAACCAGGAAAGAATCTTACCAAATCCAAAGCAGAAATGATGTAAGGGGAAAGCCTACAACCCTACACCTGATGCCAGTTAGGACGAGAGGAGAGGAAAAAAATGGTGAAATATTGGGTATGCATATTGCTAATCATTTTTTATTTTTAGATCTCTTTGATATTTCAAACACTCTCTTAGTACTATCTATGTTTTCCCTCCCGAGCGTGAGATTGTTAAGGTTTTATTTCTTGAATCTATTGAAATTTTTTCAATTATAGCACACTTTTATATTGTCTTAGTAGTGAGTGACTTGGCACTTTCTTCATGCTATATTCTATTTCACAATTTTACGGGAATTACCACTTTTTGTTAAAAAAACTAGAAATGAATGAACTTTTTATTCCCGGGGTAAATATTGCACCAGTGCAATGTTCCAATCTGCTTGCTAATTGTTACTCCTATTTTTTTTAGCTATGTATTGGTACTAAATTTGGAGGAGAACATGTGGAACCTATGTTATATGGTAGATTTATTCAAATATCTTTTATAGGGTACAATTATTCAAATAGCTTGTTGCTATGTGATAAATGTGTTTTTTCAAAACCCTCACAACTAAGTACCTTTATTAGATGAGTATCGGTAACTTGTTTGATGTTGTCCTATTAGATCATGTTTCCAGCAATGACAACACCACAATACAATCACATGATCAAAACTCAGGTCATCTTCATCAAATGCCAACAGAGCTTGAATGAAAAATCCTATGAAACCCCCTCAAGATGATAGTGCCTTAATCTAATAGGCAATGGAAAGTTGGAGTTAGTAGGTATGGATATTTTTGGAGTCCTTTCCGGATGGGTTTGATAAGTTGTGGAGGTGCACAATTGATTTCATTGAACCAAGTAGTGAACTTGGTGTTTGAAAGTGTTAATACTATAATGTCTAGGATTACTGAGAGGGGGGTGAATAAGTAATATATTAGATCTGAAACTTCGCACAATTCATTCAATGCCAAAAACCACATTCATCAACTTAAAATCTTATGCATGCAATAAACAAAGTATCCAAACAATCATCCAAACATGCAAAAAATTAACAATACTATTTTTATTGTGGAAATCCTGATTAAAGGTGAAAACCATGGTGGGTATTAGAACATAAAAATATTTTCACTCTTCTCAAATGCGCCTTGTTAAAGGCCTAGCCCTATTAGTATCTTATAATGATGCTTTGTTATGAGTAGACCATGTTAGGAGTCACCCAGTTAAGCGAATTACCTCTAGCTCTATTAGGAGCTTTACTCTGTTAGGAGTAATCTTGTTAAAGGATTTCAGACCCTAGTGATGTAGAGCATTCTAAAACTCTTCAATTCTGCATACATTTATATTATTTGACTATCACTCAATCTCTGTTTTGAGGAAAATAATAGTTCTTCAAACTTTCTTCAATCCATTATTGCGTGAGTACCCCCACCGTTTGAATCACACCCGCATCGACCTTAATAACTCCATCATTCTATTCTTTGAAGAAATTCTTTTGCAGATTGGATACTTTCTAGATTTCCATGTAGACCCATACACACTCCTTCATAATTTCTGAGCCAATTAATATTTTCTTGATTTTTCTAGTAGATGGCTTCGTAACTTGGCTATTAACAACATATTAAAACTTCAGCAAGATCCAACAGTTGGTTTTTGAGATATGCTTCTTGAACGGGACTGGATTTTATGAAACTACTCACTCTCCTCCATTCCAAAGTAGTTTAAATTCATAACCATCCAAACTTGAAATAAATCAAACCAAATTTGAGAGAATCCAAATCATTTTTTAATTAAAATCAAAATCTTTTAGAGTTTAGAAATGTTTTTTTTCCAAACAAACCCGATACCCATCAAATAGACACATAAAAACTTCAAAGAAGTTGGTCTTCCATACCCTAATCTTGGATCGGTTTGGAATTTAAATGCAACCCATATTAAAACCGATAACAAAAAATGCCAATTTCCTTTGAGTAAGTAACATGCCGAACCAAAAGAGGTAATGAAATTGAGACTCCAAAGGGACATTAAAAAATTGATCTTGAATCGGTTCAAACACTAAAATCCATCGACGCAAGCTATAAAAATCTGAACAACTTCATTGTCTGGTAAAATGTTTTGTCTTATATCTTACATTAATATAATTTCGCTACTACCATCTATACATAGTCTTCTTAATGTAAATTATCATTCGAGACAAATTTTAAATATCTTATTGAATTTTCTCTGACTAATAATTATACTTGATTATTCTTTTTAGTTTTCAAATCTCTTTTCTTTTTAATTAAGCAATAGCAAGAGGGTGCTGGCCCGAGGTACATAAAAAGCTAACTAGAACAAAATTAACAACCTATTAATCCAGCCTAGAGAGCATCAGTATAACATATAACCTTCTACCTCTATCAAAAACCAAAATGATAATAATAAACTAGTACGAACATAAAGTATCAAAACCTCTCAGATGGATAGTATCAAGTTTTAGCAGCATAAAACATAAACCATGCATCGCAGGGCCATTAACCATATTAAAAGTATAAAAGTTATAACTAAAATTAAAAAATATAGTCCAAACATAGGGCTTAGGGTCAGAAGAGTCATAGTCCATAGCACCTCCCTGGTCCAACAACAGAATCATTTTCCATCCCATAAGAGCTTAGATAGCAACAGGTCAACCCATTCCTAATTCAGAAATTTGAAGAGCTCATAGTTTCCTTCCACAGAATCCTTCCCAGCAGAAGCATTTTCATTCACAAGACATAGTGTAGTAGAGGAAGCATGCATGACCTTGAGGGAAAATTTGCAGACATCAGCCAGCCTTCTATTCGTATTAGTCAGTCCCTGTTAAGCTTGGTCACTGTGTCCTCCACATTCACAATCCGATACTTGATATTTTCCACCAAGATGCCACTCGAAGAAATTTTGGTGTCCTCGGCCCTAGTGTCAATAGTGGGGGAAATTTCCTCTTTCCCCACTTCAACACCAGTAGTGTGGTTTTCCTTTTCGTCTTCCTGATTAGAGCCATTGTTATCTTCTTCCCTGCTGGGCAAACCCACAAAGGCATCCTCCTGGTGGAGAAAATATTTCATTGTTTTTTTCCCTTTTCTTTGGCAAGACAAGAGGAGCGACGAGTAGTGATGGGTTGAAGGTTGGTAACCTGAGGACATTCTAGGTTAACGAAGATATTTTTACATCTTTTGGGGGGTCACTGAGAAGTGTCATCAGGAGTAATGTCATTTTTGGAACCAACTCGAGAGGCAGGGGTGGGGTGGGCTTTAGAGGACTTGTGGCTAGCAGCTAGGGTTGAGTAGCCTATAGATCCTGAAGTGGTGGGAAAACCCTAGTTGAGGGAGACCAAGGGAAACAGAGGCTGTTGGATAGCTTGAGTGATTTCAATAGTAGGGGGAGGGCATAGGGCACGATGAAAGTTATAAATGTGAAAAATAATCCCCTGGTGGAGATAAACGTGTTCTTTCCCCAAAGAAATAGACTTATGCATGTATTAACAATATTGGACTCTAAAGCATGTAACAGGTAAAACGATAAAGTAATCAAAATCTTATACCTTAGGTGGTTTAGAAATGGAAGGTGGTAGTTATAAAACATGCCGAAATGACCCTCGAGAGTGAAATACTTCATAACTAGCTTGCACATTTTAGGCCAAAACTTAGGCAGGTTCACAGTGCAATATCCACCATTTTTTGGACACCGGCTTGTCTTCATTGGTGAAAAACTGAAGGAATTTAGTTCTGGCCTATGTTTTATGGTTTTATGCCATTTACGGCTTACGGTAGGTATCCCCATGGCTTTTTGTATGACTTCTTCCTTAATCTCAAATGTTATCCCATTAATGGTAACTTTTCTACTATTTGGAGATCATCTCATCATGGCCCATCAGATTCTTCATGAAATGAAGAATCCCTCCCTCTTTACACAAGTACAACACCATAGGGTCCAAGGAAAATTCTTCCTCAATCTTTTATGGTGCAATCCTATGCTGTTCCCCACCCATTTTAGTAGAAATTGGAAAAACCACCCACACCCAGAAATTTGTCAAGCTAGGGTTGTTCTTAGTCCCGCCGTTACAAACACCCACAACCGTCCAGAAAATAGAGAAATGAATAAAACATAAGCTATTGCGTGAAATGGTGGAATGATAATTCAATACTCATAATTATGGAAATAATTACCTTTTGCCTCATAAATTCCCTCCAGCAATGCCACCAGGTTTAACACATGAGAACGACATTGTAAAATGTAAACATCATCAATCCCATTCATCCAAAATATTTTTCATTCCTTCATACTTTGCACTTGCCTTAAAATCCATTTAATATAATAATGATACTTAAAAGGAACCATGACGCATCCTAGCCACGTCAATCTTGAGTTTGAAGAGATGAGCCCACCGGTGGAAGGCACGTGGAAATATCTGTGGAGACTAGCGCAAGTGGGGAGAAAAAATGAGCCCCTGGGCCCACCCTTTGGCACCCACAGAAAAACTAATTTTTAATAATCATGGAGATTGATGTTAATATCTCTCATTTCCCACCTAAGCAAGTTCTGAGCGTCCTTAGGAAGTAGATTGGTATCCCTCCAGTACCGTAGCACATCCAACTTTAGACCAACAACCGCCATAGAGTCAATGGCCAAGTTACCTTCCCTATTAGTGTGCCTAATGTTGGTTTCAATAAATATTCCC
This sequence comes from Thuja plicata, assembly GCA_018584345.1. Lineage (NCBI taxonomy): Eukaryota > Viridiplantae > Streptophyta > Pinopsida > Cupressales > Cupressaceae > Thuja > Thuja plicata. The sequence goes on from MU227907.1 coordinate 2,524,987, forward strand.
ATCAACCCTTTTATGTCTAATAGTATGGAGTCAACCTTCCATCTAGCTAGGGAATTTCCATGAACAACCTCGATAATAATTTTGGAATCTCCCTCAATTTTAATGTTGCTACATCCCAGGCTAATAGAAATTTTTAGGCCCCAAAGGAGAGCCATACCTTTAGCTTGCTTAACAATCTGATTGTTTAGATACCCAACAAAATTAGCCACCAGTTGTCCCCAATGGTCACGAATGATACCTCCACCTGCCTGCTGTACTCCCCGGATAGACCCGTCAAAGTTAAGTTTCTTCCATGAGGGCGGAGGTGAGGACCAAACCGTAGCCAATCTAGCTGCAAGTTTGGTATTGTCATGTCTTGAAAATCCCTTATCAATTCCCCAATCATAAGAAGTTTACCAATAAGAATCAGAGGGGGCAAGACCTGGGCTCTTCCAGTGGGCCAACATAACATTCTCTTGAATCAATTTTTGTCCCTGATGGAAGACCACCATTCTTGATAGTTCAGTATCCTTGAATATCCTATTGTTGTGATCCTTCCATATGATCCAGCAAAATATGGGAGAGATTTGGTTCCACAAAATTTTTATTAGAGGGTGTTGATAAGGGGAGTGCCAGTCATGTATCCAATCCTGGATATTCGTATTGGGAACATAGAGGATATTGAGCTGAGAGAGAATCTTGTGCCATATTTTAGTGGCAAAATCATAGTGCATCAAGAGGTGGTTTAAACTTTCCTCCTCCTTCTTACAAAGGAAACATCTGTTAGCAAGACTATATCCCTATTTTAACAGATTATCAAGGGTGAGGATTTTACAATGTAGATCCATTCACCAGAAGAAATTAACCATAGGGATTAATTGAAGTTGCGAAAATTTCTTCCCGTGCAAAGTATCAGTCATTTCATTGATTAGAAACCCATAAGATGATTTAACAGAAAAACCTCCATGTTGGGTGTGTCTCCATAGTATCTTGTTAGGTCAATCTATAAGGGGAATGTGCACTGTTTGCAATAATTCACTAATCTTGATTGCCAGATTGATGAGGTCAGGTCTGCCCTACAGGTGTGGGAGAAGATCGATCCAATTGCCATTGATAATGTAGTTAGACACCATGGAACCAACTCCAAGAGTCAGGATGTTTCTTAATTGAGAGAATCTAGAGGTCCCAAAGGTGATGTGAGGAAACCAATGGTCATCCCTAAAATGGATCTCCCTACCATTACCCAATAGCCAAGTGGCCCCCTTTTGCATAATACCTCTACATTTGAGAATGTTGTTCCAAATTTTGGATCCCTTGAGTTGGCCCTGAACCATGTAGATTTTGCAAAAATTACCCCCATCCAGATACTTTTCCTCCATAATCTTGCACCATTCAGCAGATCCAATAATCATATTCCAGGCAACCTTGGAGTGCAGGGCCCTGTTAAGGTTGAGAATTTTTCTAAGACCCGAGCTACCAAGGATTTAGGAAGACAAATCTTATCTGAGATAACCAGGTGGATTTGCTCCTTATCCTCCAACCTAGACCAGAGGAAGGTATGTTGGAATTTTCTAGCTTCTCAGCCATGAAACCTGAGATTTTAAAAATAGAAAGGAAATACATAGGTATACCTTGAAGGGAGGAAACAAGAAGTTGGATCTTACCAGAACTACTAAGGAGTGTACCTTTCCAACCCATCAGCTTTCTTTGGGTCCGCTCAAGAATGATGTTATAAAATTCATTCTTCACATCCTTGATAGTCAGTGGGAGGCCCATATAGGTGGTTGGAATCTTATCAGCCTTGCATCCCAAAATCCTCAAAATTTTATCCTGAACAACATTATCAGTGTTAAAGAAAAACTTTCTACTTTTATCATAGTTGATGTGTTGGCCTGAAGCAGTAGCATAATTTTCCAACATCCCCTTCCACATACAGGCTTGTCTAACTTTAGAGGCACTGAAGAAAAAAGTATCATCCACAAACTACTGCAGGACCACTAGCAGAAGGGTCATAGCCAGCTTGATCCCCTCAATTTCTCTAGTATGATCCATTTGCATCATGTTACGTCCCAGCACCTCTGCAAGAAGTATAAAGAGGTAGGGACAGAGGGGTCCCCTTAACAGAGTCCCTTGTTTGGAGTAAATTTAGCACCTGGTTTTCCATTGAATAACACCAAAAATCTCACCATTTCCAAGAAAGCCTTGATAAGCACAATGAACTCTTCAAAGAAACCAAAAGTAGCCAGAACCTTGCAGAGAAAGGTCCAATTGACTTTGTCATAGGCTTTCAAAACATCCAATTTGAGTGGCATCCCAGAAACTTTACTGCGATCAATAGAGGGCAAAATTTCATGGGTGGTTATGGTTGCATCCATGATTTGCCTACTAGGCACAAAACCCTTCTGGTTAGGGCTGATTAATTTATCAAGTAGTGGTTTGATACGATTGAAAATGAATTTTGAGAAGAATTTATAAAGAGTATTGCAGAGGCTTATTGGTCAAAATTTCTCCATAGCCATGGGCTTAGCACACTTGGGGACTATCACAATATAGGTGTCATTAAGTTGCTTTAGGATTTTTCTACACCTGATAAAGTCCATGGCAGCTCTCGTCACATGAATGCCAACAATATCTTAAAATTCTTGGAAAAAGGCTACAGGGAAGCCATCCGGGCTAGTGGCCTTATAGGGTCCCATGGAGAACGCCACCTTGTGAACCTCTTCTTCAGAAAACCTTGAGAGGAGGAACATATTATCAGGATTATTGATGGCCCTAGGAAGTTGTGAGTTGAACTAATTTTGGAGACTCTCAAAATTCACTGAATTCAATTAAGTAAAGAATCAAATGAAATAGTTAGTGGCTAAATCACTAAGCTTGATTAGGTCTAAGATTTCAACTCCCCCAAAGTTTTTTTTTTTGTTGATGGAATTACTTTTCTTGTGCTTGCAGGAAGACTGATGAAAAAAGCCATGTTGCGGTCTCCCTCCATAAGCCATAAGACTATGGGCCTCTGCTTCCAGAAGAATTCTTCATTGGCCAGAGTATCCTTCCATCATTTTCTAGTATTTTCTTCTTCTATGTGTAGATCAGTTCACATATCACCTTCCGCCATTTTAATTGGAGAGCATCCAATTTTTATGATAGCGCCTTCTTAGTTTGGAAGATGTCTCCAACGGTTGTTTTATTCCAACCCTTGACAACACCTTTGATAAGCTCCAACTTGGAAGCAACCATAAAAATGGTCGTACCTTTGACCAGGGTCAACCTTCATTGGTTAATCCTTTCACAGAATTTGGGGTGGGAGGCCCACATAATTTCATACCTGAAAGGTGTAGGTTATGCATGTTGCACATCCTATCACTTAAGCGGGAGGGGGTTGTGATCCGACGTAGTCCTTGGTAGAGAAACCAAATAGGAGGCCTCCCCCAAATCCCATGTAGAGGATAGGAAGACATGGCTGAGGTGAACTTGAATGAGGTGGTTCCCTTTTCTTTTGTTGGTCTAGGTGAAGGGATTACCCCTTAGTTTAACATCATAAAGACCATTGTCACAAGAAAAACTAGCCAAGTCCCCCATGCTGTCAGTATAATCCATGATTCCACCACTTTTTTTAGATGGGAACAAGTGTCAATTGAAATCCCCAGCCACCATGGGTTTTGAGTCCTGTAGGGGGAAGAAATATTCCTATAGTTATTCTCACACCTCTGTTCTCCCCTAGCGGGTGTTGAGAGCATAGATGTTGAAACAATACAAAATGGATGGATGAGAGGTGAAGGACACTGCCAGGTGATGATGAGAAAAGCTATGCGCATCACTCCAGACCACAAAAGGGTTCCAAAGGGTGGTAGTTCCTCCTGAAAACCTAGAATCTTTTGAGAAAAAATTGGCCTCAGGCGAGAGCCATCCCGCCAGCACTTCAAAATTGTCATAAGTCATTTTAACTTCCCAGATTAAAAGAATGTCAACCTTGTATTCAAAGATGTACTATTTTATAGCTAGGTGTTTTTTGGTATTATTTAGGCCTCTTATGTTCAAGGAGAGAACAATCATTTCTTACCTTTTTGGTTGAGGTCTAGGGTTTGTTTCCTTCCTAGATAAATCTCCTTTGTTGTACTCCTCTGTCTTCTGATCCTGTCCATGGGCTGTTCAAAGTTTGTGTCAACTCCAACATCATCTTTTTTTGTTCTGGTTTTCTTCTGTTGGGTTTTCCATTCCATTTCCTCCTTTGGGGTGTCTTTTCTAACTAGCAGAGTACGACAGGTTACCACTGGGGAACCTGTGTCCATGGGGTTAAGAATGATTTCAACCACAGGAAGAACCACAGACCCAAGAGTTGGGAGTGTTGCAGTCTCCAAGTCATTTTTATCCAAGTGGAATAGTGTAGAGGTAGGATTAATACCATGCAAGGTCATTGAATCGCTATTGGTAGATGTCTCATCATCAGTCTCTTGTCCATTATTCATGGGTATTTCCCCATCCTCCAGACTAGTGAGGTCAGCAACCATTATGTGTCAAGGGCCAGGGGATTTTAGGTCAAGCGCATCCAACGATAGGAGGGGAGCCTCAAGATTGGGGTTAGTCTTGAGATTAACAACCTCCTGGGTCATTTAGAGGGTGTGGGTGTTCTGATCACTAGCCGTCATGGTTTATAAAGACTTTTGCTTTAGATTACAATTAGGCTTTCCAGGAGACTTGCAGTCCCACCTAGTTTGACCTTTTGAATTGTAGGTCTCACAGAAAAGGGTAGCATTCTCATAGACAATGGCTTGGGTAAATTTACCCAATTTAGATTTTAAGACCTTAAAGTTGGGAAGAGTTTTATTGATAGCCACATTAACACAAAAATGAAAAAAAACTAGATGAGATTTGGAGAGGGTTACCAGATTGGCTAAGATGTAATGTCCAAAGGAGTTACCAATCCATTTGAAATTTTTCTCATCCCAAAATTCAAGGGGCAGCCTTGGTAGGTGGACCAAGACCAGAGCCATCCTACTGAGATCAACAGAAGGGTCAAAACCCAGCTTCCACTTAGCGAGGGTGAGAATGTGTTTGCAATAGAGCCACAAGCCAGAAAGGAAAAAGGAGAGGGCCTCCACAGCTGCAAACTGAAAGAGAAATAGTATACTAGGTATAGAAGAGATCATGAAACTCCCCTTAAGATTCCAGAGGTTTTCCACCCATTTTCTAACCATATCAATGTTGGGATGAAAATTGTAGAAACGGCCAACCAGAGCCATGTTTAGTTCCGCCATTTTTTTTCCATTATAGATTCAGGAAGTGTGATTTTTGTGCCCTCCTCCATTAAAGTAGCAATACTTAGAGTAGGATATGACTCAGTCATTTGGGTCCCCACCAACACGCCTTTCCAGTCAGCCTTGGGGGAAGAAATGGACAGGGAATCCAAAGTACCTGTCATTAATTTGTCAGAGTCAAAAAGGAGCGGGCTAGGATTAGAGACCATAATTGGATCACCAGGTTGGGGAAGGAGGTTCCCCCCTAGCAGTCTCCACCATGGAAGGATTTCAAAATTTTTTTTGGGAAGCAAAGTTGTAGAGCTTGTTAGAGTCAAAAAATCCAACTGTAATTATTTCAAATCTCTTTGTTGAGATAACAATATATTTTAACTAATTTTTATTATTTGTTCTTTCTTGGAACTAGAGCTGAAAGGCTTCACCATTAACTAGTGATTAATCAATGCCTTCATAGACCAATCACTATTTACATTTTTTTGTGTTCTTATTTTAATGCTATGTTCAAGCATACAAATGAGAAAGACCATACGTTGTTTATGCTTCTATATATTCTACATACACGTTGAGCGGGTTATTTGCAACTACACATCTATGAGAAATAATTAATCTATTTTTTTAAGCTTAAGAAGGATGTCCCCAATAGCTCTAAATATGCTAATGTACCAATCTTCCTCTCATTTTCTAAGAAAAGTTAGTATATACTGAACCAAGAAAGAATCTTATCAAACCCGAAGCATAAATGAAGTTAGGAGAAAGCCTACAATCCTACACATGATGCCAACTAGGACGAGGGAGAGGAAAAAAATGGTAAAATAAAGGGTATGCATATTGTTAATCATTTTTTATTTTTAGTTCTATTTTATATTTCAAACACTCTCTTAGTACTATCTATGTTTTCCCTTGAGAGAGTGAGATTGTTAAGGTTTTATTTATGGAATTTATGGACAAATTTTCAATTCTAGCACATTTTTATATTGTCTTAGTAGTAAGTGACTTAGCACTTTCCTCATGCTATGTTTTATTTTGCAATTTTAAGGGAATTACCACTTTTTGTTAAAAAAAAATAGAAATGAATGAAAAAAAAATTATTCACAGCGTAAATATTGCTCTAGTGCAATGTTCCAATCTACTTGTGAACTATTACTCATATTTTTCTGCTATGTGTTGGTACTAATTTTGGAGGAGAACATGTGGAACCTATGTTAAAGGATAGAGTTATTAAAATATCCTTTATATGGTATAATTATTCAAATAACTCGTTGCTACGTGATAATGTGTTTTTTTCAAAACCATCACAACTAAGCACCTTTATAAGATGAGTATCACTAATTAGTTTGATGTTATCCTATTATAAATATAAAAATCTAGTGTTCTCCCTAAGGGATGCACACCCAAACCTCTTCTCTGAGCGAAGGGAAACATTTTTTTTATTCCCCTTAAGTGTGAATTCATAGGGAATTATTTTGAGGCCAATATGAGACACTAGATCTTGCAACAAGATTCCTTGTATTAGGTTTTAAACAAGTACTTTGAATATTTGAACTTGTACCTAGCCATAGACGTTGCGACTACTATTGGTATTATAAATATCTTTGTTAGGGTTGATGAAAATAGGCACCTCGAGAAGAATAACTCTCATTGTATTAAATATATATAAGTATATATAGCCTAGTAGTTGTATTAAAAATATATAAGTATATATAAGCTAGTAGCAGTCGTGTCCCAAGATGGAAGACATTATATAAATCTAAATATATAAATATATTGTATTAGGATTATTTATGAATATAATTATCATTAGGGTTAGGGTTGACATCGTGGTTAAGTATTATGCTTAGGGTTTTGATTGGAATTAGTGTTTAGGTCAGGGTTAGGATTAAAGGGCTTGGGATTTAGAGTTAGGATTATGATTTTGGTTAGAGTTTACATCATGCTTACTACTATAGTTAGGATTTATAGTAAGGGTTAGAATTAGTGTTTAGGATTAGGATTTTCATTACGCTTAGGGTTTACATCATGGTTAGTATTATGGTCAGAATTATGTTAAGTTAAGGAATTAAGGTTCAGGATCAAAATTAATTGGGTTTATGGTTAATATTACATAAGATCAAACAAAGGTAGAATAAAATACAATGATCATAGTTATATTTAGGGTTCACATAATCATTTGGGTTATGTCTAGTTGAGGGTTAGGATTAGGATCATGGTAATTATTTACTTCATGTTTAGGGTTAATGTTTACATGATGGTTATGGTTTACTACATGACTAGCGTTAGGGGTTGGGTTTACATTATGCTTAGGGTTATGATTATAATTAAGGCTACAATTATGGTAAAGATTAGAGTTTGGGGATGTTGGTATGGTTATAAGTATGTTTAGGTATAGATTTTTTTATCATGGTTTTATGGTTATGGCTAAGGCCAGGGTTGGGAATTAGGATTAAGGTTGGGATTACAGTTAGGGTTTGGCATTATAGTTAACTTATTACAATTTAAATTAGGGTTAGGATTAGGGTTTATCATTTTTAGATTTGGATTGGTAAATTATTGTTAGGATTACTATTTAGCATTTATGATTAGGGTTAGATTAACTTATAGGATTAGGGTTTAGCATCTAGGACTAGGGTTTAGCATTTAGGATTAGAGTTAGGATTTGGTTTTTGTAATTAATCTTAGGATTAAGGTTTATCATTTCGGATATAAGATTAGGATTAGGGTTTAAAATTTAGGGTGTAGCATTCAAAATTAGGGTTTTGCATTTAGGATTAGATTGAACCATTTAGGACTATCTTTTACCTGAGGATTTAAGATTTATGGTTTACCATTTAGGATTAGGGTCTAGCATTTAGGATTAGGGTTAGGATTAAGGATTAGAAATTTGGGTTAGGATTGGGGTGTAACATTCAAAATTTTGAGTTAGTGCTATGCTTAGGGTTTATAATTTAGCATTTAGGATTATGCTAAGGATTAGGGTTAGGGTATTGGTTTACATCATGGTTAGTATTTTACATCATTGTTAGTATTATGGTTCGGGTTAGGATTAAGGTTATGGATAAGATTATGATTTAGAATTAGTGTGAAAATTAGGGTTTAGTGATTAGAATTTAGGATTAGGGTTTCATATTTACAATTAGGGTTTAGCATTTATAGTTAGGTTTCAACATTTATGATTACGTTGTAGGTTAGGACTTAGGATTTAGAGTTTAACATCTAAGATTAGGGTTAGCATTTGTGTTTATCAATTAGAGTAAGGATTAGGGTTTACCAATTAGGATTTTGGGCTATGGTTAGTATTAGTGATATTGTATGGGATTTATGGTTAGTATTATGGTCAAGGTTATGGTGTGTGTTACCCAAATTTTCCCATTCTGTGCAAATTGGCCTAGTCTGCCCCTGTCTGGCAATTCTCTGTCATAGTTCCCAGGTCTTGGCTCTGCTTGAACCCTTAAACCCTCAGTCTTTCATGCAAAAGAAGTAATAAACCCTAGACCCTTGGCTCATTATATTTCATCGTTAATTTTTTTTAAAGTCACTTATAGCATGTGCTTTATTTCTCAGTCGCTTGATCGCTTTGCCCTTGGCGAATATTCCTTTTCTTCTCCCGACTCTGCATCTTCCTTGTGTCGCGTAGTCTGATAATACTTTGGAATATTCCCCTTGTGTCTTCCAACTTGGCTACCTCTCTTCAGTCGCATGATTGCCAGATCCATGTTTTAAGCCCTGTGACAAGTGGGACCCTCTCAGTCAGTCGGGTGATCGCGTGACCCTCAGCGAATATTCCCTTTTATCTCCCGACTTTGCTTTTGCCTTGTCGCATAGTCTCTTAACATGTTGGAATATTCCCTCTGCATCCTCCGACTTAGCATTTTCCTTTGGTCGCAAGGTCGCTAGATCTATGTTACAAGTCACATAAAGAATGGGGCCCACCTTCAGTCGGGTGATTGCGAGAAGAATTCAACAGTCAAAGAAAATTCTTCCGACTTCACGATCTACTTCATGTCGCATGATCGCTTGATCCAGCCGTGACAAATAGTTAAGCTTTCTTTTCAGTCGTGTGGTCTCGTGATAAAATGGCAGTTAAGAGATAACACTCCCGACCTCGCGACTAGCTGTTTGATGTTAGTAAATTTTACTCAGTCGCCTCGTCGCTAGAACAGATGATTACTCAGCTTCCCCAGTGCGCGAATGCGCGACAAGCAGAACAGATGGTCTCATCGCGCAGTCGCTGATCAAATCAGAACAAAGGAAAAGGGCTCGCGAGTGCGCGACAAGAAGAAAACAAGAGCTCGTCGCTCACTCGCCGAGCAATGAACATGAAAGGAATGGAAGGCTGCGAGTGTGCGACGAGCAAGAATGAATATTTATCACGTACTCGCCGATCAAAAGGGCTGAGAGAAAGGAACCTTCGACTGTGCGATGAAGTAAAAAACAGAGGTCGTCGCTCGGTCGCTGATCAGATTTGAAATGTAGAAAATAGCTCGTGGGTGAGCGACTGTAGGAAAAAGGAGCTCGTCGCGCACTCACGGTAAATAGTAAAGTAATGAATAAGCTGTGAGTGTGCAACTAGAGTAAAACGGATGCTCGTCGCTCAGTCGCCGTTCCATAAAGGTAAAGGGTTTTCAGCTCTTGACTGAGTGATTGACAAATGAAAAGGCCTCGTCGCTCACTCGCCGAGCAAGTAACATAAGGAAAGAATAACTTGCGAGTGTGTGACTAAGGAAGAAAGTGGCTCGTCGCCCAGTCGCCAAGCAGTTCAGATAGAACAGAAAGAGCTCGCGACCGAGCGACCAAAGGAGCAGATGAGCTCATCGCGCACTCGCTGAGCAAAAAAGAATAAAAGATAACGGCTTGCGGGTTTGCGACCAAAGGAAGGGGCAGCTCGTCGCTCACTCACCGAGTAATAAGGACAAATGAAAAGAGGCTTGCGACTGCGTGATCACAAAAAAGTAATGAATAAAGAGCTCGTCGCGTACTCACCCAGAATTCAGAGGGAAGAAAGCATGGCTTGCGACTGTGCGATTATGATGCAGATGAGTTCGTCAGAGCTAAGGGATGTTTTTCTCAGTTTGCAGAGGGATTTCCAGGATTGATCAGAGGGTTTCGAATTGTAGAAAATCATGTGCAGAGCAGTCAGCTGAGATTTGGATAGATTTGTTTCAATATCGGTGAAAAAGAGAAGTTTCAACGTGTTGCAGAGCAGAACAGAGTTATGGCTGAGTTCCTAGAAGTGCCACGAGACAGTAGAAGAAGTCCTGGGTGATGATAAGATGAACACTTGGCTATGCACTATTCACAGATAAGAGAGACAGTTATTGCAGAGAAATATAGGTGAACAGGTGTGCATGAATATTCAGAGTAAACATAAATGTTACTAGCCACCGTCTACCAAATCTGATTCCAATTGCCAGATCGAGGAGGAGCATGAAAATATCCATGAATATCTGTTTTGACTCAGTCATTCTTGATTGCCTTCTCTCTCTCTTTTCCTCTCTCCTGTGTTTTAGGGTTAGGGTTTCCCAGGACCATTTGAAGCTTGTTGCATCCTAAGGGATCCCAAGATGGTCTAAGCCCTATATATAGCAGAAAAGTTGCAATTGCAAGGGTCGGTTCTTCTTCTTTTGTTCTTGCTGTTCTGTAACTTTTCTGAGTTCTTGATAGAGATAAAGAGATTTTGTAACCCAAGAGTTCTGATTATGCAGAAGGCATGCTCTGTGACATTTCTTTGTCCTTGGTGTATTTTTTGTATGAGTCTATAACTCACTGTGAGAAGTAATATATAGAGCCTTATGTTTCTGGATCAATTTGTTGGATTGTGTCAACCTTGTCCTTTTTCTGCTTGTCCGTATGTGTTTTGATTGTTGATGGATTAACTGTGGATGAATTTATTCCTCTTAATCAGTCCTTTCATAGCATCTACTTGCAGAAGAGTATGTCTGCTTGCAGGTTGTAACTAGTGTTTTACTATTTAAAACTGTTAATTGTGAAGAAGTCTTTCCTTTTAACTGGTTTACTCATGACCTTGTTATGAAATATTGATGCATGCCTATACAAGAGACTTGTGTTCTACTTTCAATTCAGAGTTAGTTGACCCAGGAACTTATTCTCTGTGTGTTATGTTCTCATACCATTTTCGGTGCATCACCTAGTAGGTAGTTTGCTTTCAGTCATTTCCCTTTCAAGCACTCTTTCTATCCCTTTCCCTCAAAAGATTTACTTTCCTATTTGAGAAGCAAATTAAGGTGATTTTCCAAGAGGAACCAGCCTAGAATCTAGAGGTCTCATCTCAGTTAGCATAGGTCCCACAACCTGGAGATGATTCCCTTTTTATACTGGATTATCAAGACCAAGAGAGCTTGAGATCAGAGGCGCAAATTCAGTGTATAACAGTGTGTATTAGGGTTTGGGTTAGGATTAGGGTTTAGCATTTATCTTGTAGCATTTGGGATTGGGGTTTAGCATTTATAATTAGGTTTTGGATTAGGGTTTATTATTTAAGGGGTAGTATCTATTATTAGGCTTTAACATTTAGGAAAATGGTTAGAATTAGAGTTTAGTAATTAGGGATGGGGTTAGGGTTTAAGATTTAAGATTTAGGGTTAGGGCATTGTTTTACATCATGGATAGTATTATATGTAGGGGTAGGGTTAGGCTTAGGTTTTATAATTTAGGGTGTAACATTTAGGATTAGGATTTGCCATTTATGATTTAGGTTTAGGATTTAGCATATAAGACTAGGGTTAGAATTATGGTTTAGGATTTAGGATTAAGATTTAGCATTTAAGATCTAGGGTTATGTATAGCATTAGGGTTAAGATGTGATTTTATATCATGGTTAGTATTATCGTTAAGGTTTGTATTAGGATTATTATTTAGGACTAGGGTTTAGGGTTTACATAATGGTTGCTAATAGAGGTTGATGTATGGCTGGGATGAGGTTTATGGTTAGGGTTAAGGTCATGATTTACATCATGGTTGGATTTTTAGTTATGATTGAGATTATGGTTACAATTAGGGTTTAGAAAATGGATAGGGCTAGAGTTTCAGATATAACTAGGGTGAGTATTAGTGTTTACATATATTTAGGATTATGCGTAGGGTGTTGATTAGGGTTCCTTTTGGAATAACATAATTAAATTCTATCCTTACACTATGTTTAAAATATAGATGATTATTATTTATATTTTTTTTACAAGGGACAAATGAAATTGGGAATGATTATTTCAAAAATATTTCATACACTCTTTGGATTGCTAAAAAAAGCTCTAATTCCATATAGAAATATGAATTTTTTTACTATCAATATTATGACTGTTCTATGTGTATGTTTTCTATTTAGTTTACAATCCACTAACTCCTTAACCAATTTATTCTATATTAAAAAATATTATGAACCACAAAAATGTAAGATATTTTTTCTTGATTTAAATAAAACTAAAAGGAATTAAAAATTTAAAACATCAGACTTTCAATAATTATGATTATAGACATATTTCTATTATAATCCTTAAAAATAAAAGTTCATTTCTTAGCTAGAAATGTCTATACAGATGATAAATGCATGAGAAAACATCTTAACTCAATCTCCAACTCCAAATTTGGTCACCTATACCTTGCATATTTTCTTCTTCCCAGTTGACTGAATACTTGGTCAACTCTCTAATTTGATCCTTCAACACCCTCGGTAAAACAAATCTCATGCCTCTAATTGATCATGTTTCCTGCAATGCGCACACCACAATAAAATCACATGAGAAAAACTCAGGTCATATTCATCAAATGCCAACATATCTTATGTGCAAAATCTTATGAAATCCCCTAAAGATGATAATGCATAAATTTAATAGGCATTTCAAAGGATGAGTTAGTAGCTATGGAGATTTTTTGAGTCCTTTTCGGATGGGTCTGACAAGTTGTGGAGGTGCACAATTGATTTCACTGAACTAAGTAGTGAACTTATTGTTTGAAAGTGTTAATACTATAGGTTCTAGGATTATTGAGAGGGGGGTGAATCAGTAATATTTCAGATCTGAAACTTTTCACTATTCATTCAACACCAAAAATCACATTCATCAACTTCAAACCTTATGCATGCAATAAACAAAGTAACCAAACAATCATCCAAACATGCAACAAATTAACAACGATATTTTTATCGTGGCAACCCTGATTAAGGGTAAAAACCATGGTGGGGATTAGACCCCAAAAATATTTGCACTCTTCTTAAATTTGCCTTGTTAAAGGCCTAGCCCTGTTAGGAGCTTATAATGATGCCTTGTTATGAGCAGACCATGTTAGGAGTCACTTGGTTAATGGATTCACCTCTAGCCTAGTTAGGAGCTTTACCCTGTTAGGAGTAACCTTGTTAAAGGATTTCAGACCCTAGTGATACATAGCATCCTAAAAATCTTCAATTCTACATAAATTTATATTATTTCACTATCACTACATCTTTGTCTTGAGGTAAATAAGAATTCTTCAAACTTTCTTCAATCCATTATTGCATGAGTAATTTCACCCTTCAATTCACACCCATCATGGCCTTAATAAATCCATCATTCTATTCTTGGAAGAAATTATTCTCCAAATTGGATACTTTCTAGATTTCCATGTAGACCCATACACACTCCTTCATAATATTCAAACCAGATGATATTTTCTCGATCACTCTGGTGGATAGCTTAATAACTTGGCTATTAACAACATATTAAAAGTTCAACAATATCAAACTTTTTGTTTTCTAGATATGCCTCTTGGACGGGATTGTATTTTATGAAACTACTCACTCTCCTCCATTCCAAAGTAATTTAAATTCATTACCATCCAAACTTGAAATAAATCAAACTAAAATTAAGATAATCCAATTCAGTTTTTAATTAAAATCTAAATATTTTATATTTTAAAAATGCTTTGTTTCCAAACAAACCCAATACCAATCAAATAGACACAAAAAAATTTCAAATAAGTTGGTCTTCCATACCCAAATCTTCAATCGGTTTGGAATTTCAATGCAACCCATATTAAAACTGATGACAAAAAATTCAAAATTGCCTTTGAATAAGTAACATGTCAAACTAAAAGATGGAATGAAATTGAGACTCCAAAGGGACATCAAGAAAGTGATTCTTGAATCGGTTCAAACACTAAAATCCATCAACACAAGTTATAAAAATATGAACAACTTGATTGTCTGGTAAAACAAGTATTATAAAGTGACATAACAATAAATTTGAACCTTCATATTATCTCCTAGTCTATACAATGATTTCTTGGATGTCGTACTTATGTAGGCAATAGCCAAAGGGTATTTATTAATTAGTTACATTTTTACTTTATCTCTGTTGTGTTGTTGATCTTATCCCATTTTTGTCTTTTATAATAATTTTGAGTGGTTACAAATGAATCAGTTACAAGGATTCTTCAAGTCCCCAAGATTCCCAATTACATTTGACACATCTGGAAGTTCTATTAAATACATAAAAAAAATGACATGGCTTTTAATTTCCTCATTTTCAACACGATAACATCAAACTTTATAAAATATGATCAAACTAATTAATCTATTGGTGCCCTGCACCATACTCCTGATCCAGAAAGATTTCCATGTCCCATGGAAATGCATTGGTAAGAACCTGCAAATAAGTTTTGCCTCTTTGTATTCATCACTGAATTGGTTCCTATGCTGCTCGCTATATCTTGCAACTGACTCCCATCAATGGAGTTCAAATGGATGCCTCCAAGGTGCTACATCATTTAAAACCCCACTCCTCAATTATGCTACACTACCAACTAGTTTTTCCCCTCAGTTAGGATTCCTCTCCTTTCCTCTCTCCCAAATAATGTTTCTGACATACTTGACCTCCTTCTAAGGCTCTAGACCATCTCCTATGGCCCTCTTGATAGACCTTCATGCCTATCCATCTGGAGCTAGTGGACATGCACCTTGCAACCAAAAAATCATCATCAAGAATCAAATGAAAAAAACATAGGGCTAGGTTCTAGTGTGGAATCCTCATACTCTCAGGAGATTCTAGATCTGATACCAATCTGATGGAGGGCATCCTACAAATCTTCAATTCTGCATATATTTATATTATTTCATTGTCAATAAATCTCTATTTTGAGGAAAATAAGAATTCTTCAAACTTTCTTCAATCCATTATTGCATTAGTAACTTCACCCATCATGGCCTTAATAACTCCATTGTTCTATTCTTTGAAGAAAATTTTCTACAAATTTTATACTTTCTAGCTTTCCATGTAGACTCGTACACACTCCTCCATAACTTCTGAACCAGACAATATTATCTTGATCGCACTAATGGATGGCTTTGTAACTTGGCTACTAAAAACATATTACAACTTCAGTGAGATCCAACGGTTAGTTTTTGAGATATGTCTCTTGGATGGGACTGTATTTTATGAAACTACTCACTCTCGTCCATTTCAATGTAGTTTAAATGCATAACCATCCAAACTTGAAATAAATCAAACTAAATTATAGAGAATCCAAATATGTTGTTAATTAAAATCAAAATCTTTTAGAGTTTATAAATGATTTTTTTTTCTAAACAAAACTGATACCCATCAAATAGACACATAAAAACTTCAAGGAAGTTGGTCTTCCATACCCGAATCTTGGATTGGTTTAGAATTTCAATGCAACCCATATTAAAATTAATAACAAAAATGTCGATTGCCCTTAAATAACTGACATGTTGAACCAAAAGACAAAATGAAATTGAGACTCTAAAGGGACATTAAACAAACGATTCTTGAATCGTGATTCAAACACTAAAATCCATCGACACAAGATATAAAAATATGAACAACTTCATTGTCTGGTAAAAAAAGTATTACAAAGTGACAAACAAATATATTAAAACCTTCATACTATCTCCTAGTCTATGCAATGATTTTTAGTCTATCGTACTTCTGCAGGAAAAAACTAGAGGGTATTTCTTAATTAGCTACATTCTTACTTTGCCTCCACTGTGTCATTGATCTTCTCTCATTTCTCTCTTTTTTAATAATTTTGAGCAGTTACAAATGAGTGAGTTAAAAAGACTCTTTAACTCCCCAAGATTCCCAATTACATCTGGCACATCTTGCAGTGCTATTAAATACATACAAATAATGACATTTGTTTTAATTTCCACATTTTCAAGATGAAAACGTCAAACTTTATAAAATATGATCAAACTAATTAATCTTTTGGTGCCCCTGCATGACCTAGTTAAAGATCCACCCTGTTAAAGGATTTACAAATCAGACCTGCGCAAATCTACCTAGTTAAGGTATTTTCTTGTAGAAAATATTAGGAATCAAAAATTACAATTATCTAGATGTAGCACACCTCCTTTGTTTGTTAAGATCCAATTAAGCACAAAACTTCTTCTTCTTTCATACTATCTTCCCCCTTCACTCGACCACGCCTATGCATCCATAATCTACATGTACATTATACAACACTTTGCATATAAATACATTATAAGTTCATTAGGGAATTTAACCACCTTACAAAACATATTACGATCTTTCCTTCTCAATCCTTGAACCCTAAAATGTTTTACCAATTGAGAACATTCAACCTTCAAATTCATAGCACATCAATTTAAATAAAGAACATTTAAAATTTTTTTACTTCCTCAACATATTGCCAAACCTTGATTAAATCCGGTCACCTCGAGCAATGAAATATCAATTAAAATTTTTTTATGCCACCTCAACTTGACACATAGATCATATAAACATCCACTTTGACTGATTGCATCATCACCGCTCACCCATCTAACATCAACTACTCAAACCTGTTCAGACATTTTCTAACTTGCACAAAACAATCTTTTGTCTGTTGAAACTATACCATGTAGTACTCCAATCCTGTAGTGATAATAGGATCAATAACACATCCTAGTCAAGATAATCATATCATGACCAAAACACTTGAATCCATACAAATTTTATAGAATAATCAAATTATTCATTGTTAGTCATTATCTGTTCTTTTGTCTGCTTTATTGCCCTTGAATCAATCATAAATTTCTCTATTATTATTCCTAGCTTATGTGATTATATAGAGTGTGTATAGTGACATGAGTGATTCTGCAAACAAGATCACACAATCCAATTCTTACCACAATAAATAATTCATATGTACTCATACTTGGCATCACATTGGGCACAGTGTCAACAAATACAATACCAAGTTAACATCAATAACAACACAATAAATGATCTTTTTGTTATCAAACATGTACAGATAAACATTGAATAATCTCTACATAAGTTATGCCAAAAATATCCCCCTTTGGCATTGATGGAAAAACTAGAACAAACTTTTAATACTTGCTCTCCCTTAGTTAATGCACTTAGACTTCATGTCAAAAGATCTTTTTGGTCTTCCTCTGATCTTCTTTCAAATACCTAAATTTATTTTATCTTCTCTTCTCATGGTTCATATATTCTTCTCCCCCTTTTACTATAATGGAAGAGGTGCCACATAGGTCTTCTACTGCTAAAACATCTTCCTTTTCCTCTAATTGCTCCCCCTGAGGAGTAGTTTCCCTCATCATCAATCCAAAAGTGAAATATATTTAATGATTCCATTGGATTGATGCCTACAATATCATTCAGCTTAGTGTCTTGCAAGTAGAAGAATACCCCCTAACTTACCTCTGAGATACTGAAAAGTATCTTTAGCTAATGGTTTAGTGAATATATTTTCTAGCTTCTCCTTAGTTGGCACATATTCCAACTTGACTATCATTTCCTTCACTTTCTCTCTTAATAAATGATACTTGATTACAATATGTTTAGTCTTAGAATCCATTGCTATATTATTTGAAATTTTGATTGCACTTGTATTATCATAGTAAATAGTCACAAGTTCAGTTACATTCTCTTTGATACCTTTTATGACTTGCTTCATCCCAGTAATTTGTGTATAATTGATTTCTCCTGCTACAAACTCACCTTCTACAGTAGATTAAGAGATGCAATTTTGTTTCTTACTTGTCCATGACACAAGTATTCCACCTAGGAATAATTCTCCTTCACTTGTACTATTTCTATCATCAATGTTTTTTTCCCAATCTATATGAGTAAAAAACACTCAAAGAGAAATCACCTTTGTGAGAAGACCAAATACCATAGTATTCTATCCCTTTCACGTACCTAAATATTCTCTTTACTACTACCATGTGAGAATCCTTAGGATTAGCTTGAAATATTTCAACTATTCCAACTACATATGCAACATTTGGTCTACTATGAACAACATAATGTAAATTACCAATCATGAATATGTATAGAGTTTCATCCACTTCACTGAAATTGTCATCCTTATATAGCTTTCATCTTGTCACCATGGGGGTTCCAACTGGCCTAGAATCTTCAATTCCAAAAGTCATCAATACTTCCTTAAGTACTTAGCCTGACTGATATAGATAACTTCTTTGAGTTGTAAAATATACAATCCAATGAAGAACTTAATTTCTCCTATCATTGACATCGCAAACTCTTTTTTCATCTCTTCTACAAACTGCAAGCTCATCTCATGATTTATTCTAAATATTTTGTCATCAACAAATACTTCTTCTAACAATACCTTATTACCTTCAACCTTCAAGTACACATTGATATCCTCACTTATTCTTATGAAATCGATCTTAATGAGATAAGAGTGCAGTCTTTCATACCATTCTCTACATGCTTGTTTTAGTATATACAGTGCCTTTTCCATCTTTCACACCATAGTCAATTCAAAACCATCAGGTTATTCTATGTAAACCTCTTCTTCAATAATCCCATTTAGAAAATAAGATTTGACATCCATTTGAAAAAAATAAAACTTCTTATAAGCATCACAATAAAGTAAAATGCTTACCCCTTCAAGTATTTCCACGAGAGAAAATCTCCATAGCCCATTCCTTCTTCTTGTGCATAGATGTTACACACAATTCTTTTCTTATTACATACAACTTCTCCATCTTCATTCAGTTTGTTCCTAAAAACCCATTTTGTACCAATCACATTTTTGTCTGCTATCTAGGAAAACATATCCATGTGTCATTCTTCTTAGTATGATCAAGTTCTTATTCTATTTCTTTTATCTAATGGTCATTCTTCAAAGCTTTATTCATGGGCTTAGGATGAAATTTTAAAATTAGACATGTAACTTTGCTAATTTTCCTTCTTGTTTGCACAACTGCATCATTATCACCTATAATTTCATTAGTAGAATTATTCAATCTAACATAGCTTGGAATAACGGGTTTAGGTATAGGTGCTTCTTCTTCTTGATCCACTGGTAGAACCACATCTTCCTCATTATTCTATTGAATGGTTTCTTGCACTAGCAGTTGCACATGAACAAATTCCAGAACATTTCTTGGTTCTTGCTTGCTTGTTTCACCATATTTCTCTAGATATTCATCTACCTTAACACTTGTACATTGAACCATCATGTTAGTCCTTTTATTGAAACAATTATAGGACTTTCTTTTTTTAGAATATCCCAAGAAACTACCTTCATCACTATTAGGATCAAACTCTCCAATAAAATTATCTCTTTTGATATAAAATCTACTACCAAAAACTTTGAAATGTCTAACACTAGGTATATGACCATACTATTGGCATATATGATGTAGTGATGGTAAGTGTGTTTTGGTGATTAAATAGTGATTTGTCATTGATGTCATTTATTGACTTTGTGTTCTTAGTATGTTATCAAACATATTTGTGATGAATGATGAGTTTCAGTGAATTTCAGTGGTTGGTATATTTTGGGGAGACTTATCTATGTCTATGGATTTCAAATTTATGACCACTACTACTGAAGTGATTTTATGGGAGAGTTTTAATCAAATGTTTTAGAACTATACAACAGCTAGAACTATTAATGACACGTGATAGATAATTTGAATGTCTTGTCAAATCTCAGATGTATATTGTCGCATGGTCATAGGATATGGTATTGAACAATGTTTAGATTCTACGGTTTCAATCAAAAGTACCATGACTAACCTATAAGAAGGATAAGTAATCGGTAAGCAGAGAAATTTTTATTCAAAGGGTTAAGTGTTTGTGTTCTTATGCTACCAATAAAATATATTGTTGCAAATCATTGATAAGATTATTGGAAATCTCATTGGCATTATGATTATTTTTTTCATTGATGTCAAATAGAAAATTACTAGCTATTGGAATACCTATGGGATAGATGGAAGAACTATCAGAATAAGTAGGTTAACTATCAGAAGCTAAAAACTATCGATCATAAGGAAAATACTAAGCAAGCGACAAGAGGAAGAACATGAAAATGGTTTATATATTGATCGAGATTAAGTTTTTGATTAACCCTAAGATCAAAGGTCAGGAATGAAGGACCAGGGAAGGATAATCAATGATAAGAAGCTTAAGAAACAAATTATTATTATTTTTGGCAGAGAAGAAGTTATGAAGATGGAATTGAGGAGAGACATGAATTGAAAGAAGAGCAAAGAAGAGAACAAAGATTAAGAGAATAATAAATCTAACAAGCTTTGGAAGGAAGTGTATAAAGGTAATTACTATCTTGTGAAGAATCCTAAAAGTTTCTACAAGTTATTGTAAATCCCTTAACTGGGTAGTCTCAAAGAAGACTGATAAGTTCATATTGTGTGATCTTTTTATAATCCTTTAATAGGGTGAACACCACACAATCGAAATTAAATCTCTTATAAAATTAGTCTTAATAGGAGTGTAGATACACTTAACATTGTAATAGTCACTCCTAATAAGGTGAGTCACTCAAAAGGTGACACATTGTAAGCCCCAACCCGCAAAAAAAATTTCTGCATTGAAGAGTTGTGGGTATCACCCCCGCCACAATTTTCCCTGTGACTAAGGGTTTCTGCATAACCAAAAATCTATGTGTTATGGGTGTGTGAATCTAATTATGCATCACTGTTATTTATTTTATGATTTTAAGTTATAGCACAAAGGTTATACTATTCACAATATCGGTTAATGTTACTATCACTTAATTCTTAATTGGTTAATGCGCAAAAGAGTTAGAAGTTTGTTAGTACTGCTTCACACCCCCCTCTGAGTACCTAATCTTTCCAACTAACAATTGGTATCAAAGCTTAGTTCTCTAGAGGGAATTTTGATAGCTTGAGAGTAGATCTTGAAGTATGGAGAGATATAAGAGAGAGAATCATATGGAAGAAGCATTGGATGAAGCCTTGGAATAGGTTGAATATCTAAAGAGAAAGTTGAGACATTCACTTGCCAAAAGAAAGGAACTGTCAGAAAAGTTTTACATAACACTGGATAACATTGAACAAATATTAAAAAATAGTACAAATATGAAAGAAGATGATGTAGTAGTTGAAGATTTTCTTGAAAGGGACACTACCCTAGAAGATCTAACTAAAGCCCAAAACAAACTTGAAAGTCAAGCTAGGAGGATGACTAAAGTACTAGAAAAGATGAGAACTGCATAAGATGCTAAAAAAGACCTTGAAATTGAAAAATAAAATCTTGGAAAATCTATCATAGACAAAGATGTTATTATTCTGAGGTTATAACAAGAGAAAAAAAAACATTGAATGAATTTCTACATGGTACAAGTGAATAAAATAGGCTGATACTTATCGAGAATGAAAATTTGAGAAAGAAAGTTGAAACTTTGAAGAATAATCTGAAAGTTGAGAAAGAGGTTAATGTAAGACTCATTAGGTTTGAGAAAAGTATGCAGAAGGTAGACGAAGAACTGAAAAATCCTAGAAGAATGAGAGACAAAGATGGACTATAATATATCGGTGACAACTAATTTCAAATCAATGAGTCATCGATATTGGCAACTGAGAATCAATCACAAGATCCAAACGATCCTATCAATACACATGGTAAGCAACCTACATGATAAAACTTTGGATGTTTTGATCATATATCAAACATTTGTAGAAGTAGATCAGTGAACATTTCAAGAGGTACACACTTTCATGGATGTTTCTAATATTTTAATAAGCATCAAACAAACAAATGCAGATTAAGAGCTAGTAGCACATCATCAGAAGGAATCTTTGTAGGTTATAGTTACACATGCAATAAATATGGACATATAGTTGAAACTATAGAATGAAAGGTAGAAAAATAAATTCAGGACCATCAAGATTAACAAGACTGGTATATTTCATTTGTCATAAGTACAATCATATTGCACAAAATTGTTAGCACCAACAAGACATAAATTACCGACAAGAAGAAATGAAAACAAATAAGGAAAACAATAATGAATCTAGATCAGGTGAAGAATGACATGAAGAAGATTTGGGTTAAGAAGGAAGAAAGAAAAGAGAAAAATGACAACCCTCCAACCCCAAGTCTGGATATTCATTATCAAAATAAGAAAGTAATTTTTTCTTAGGGACCTAAAATAAATTGTTAAATCTATCTGCCCCTTTAAAATTAGTTATGATTGAATTTTATATAATCATGAAAATGATGTAGTAGAACTCATACTAAAATTAGTTAATGATGCAGAAGCTATAGGTTGGCTTTGTCCAATATGACTGAATCTCTCAACCATTCAAGGAGATCCCTTCTTAGAGGTTCTACAACTTTGAAAACAACTTCCAGCTTCCTGACATATAACGAGCAATACCGAGCGACAGTATGTGCCAAGCAACAGCGTATGCCGAGCAACAATAGATGTTGAGCTCTTCAATGACCGAGCACTACAACCAGCAACTTTCCCAACCAACTAGTAAAATAAAGGGCAGATTCATATACCCTTTACCAATCTTACATAACATAACCAAGACCCAAAATAGGTTACTTTGGACCAAAATACTCAGCTACTCACCAAACCCTTATTTTAGCAATAAAAATGGACCTCTTAACAAAGAAAGTACCAAGTAAACTTACTCCTAAGACCCAAGAATCTCAATAGTCTCTCAATATGGTTCAAATAAAAGGATTATAAACTCAAATAGGTTCTATAACCAATGAAAACACAAAACCACCAATATGGCTATCCCCAAGCCCTCAAAAAAAAAGGTTTTCCAAATTGCCACTCTCCAAACCTTTGTAGACTCACAAATGATAATTGGTTAACCATTATATGGACATATCCATGTAGTCCAAGTCATAAAACATATTCCTCATGAAGGTAGAGATTCCACTACAATTCCTATACCTTTGTTTCCTTCACTAAACCATGTAATCAGTCATGCATTCGGTGATCACCCAAAAAATCCATGTTATCCTTGCATAAAAAATGGTTAGAACATTAATATACACTATTAGGATTCTTCCCCGAATAGTAGTAAGTACAATATGGGGATGAATCTTCAATTTATTTCTTAAACCCCTGGCAACATAAGGACTCTCACTATACACCCAGCCTTCTTAGCTTGAGACTCAATCAGAATAATATCAAATGGATTCAAAAAAATTATGTAAACATATAATAAAGTTATTAAATTCTTGGATTCAATAGAACATCAATGAAATTAATAAATTTGCAAGAAAATCCTTCTTTATGGCATCAAAATCAAGTATAGTCTCGATTATCTCAATCCCAATCCATACATACTCTTAACCACCATCGACTAAGGCATGAAAAAAGGTTAAAATAGCCTCACCTAACTTCCCAAACCAATCCCAATCGGTTGGAAGTGTTAAACACACTAAACAACTCTAAAACAATTTTCCCACCCTTAGCTAACTAGTTGTTACGATTTGAAAATTCAAATCTTAACTTACATTTTATTAAAATTTCAACCTCTAGACCCATTAATCAAATGTATTCCAATATCCTAGAACCAAATAAACCACTCAAGGACCTAATTACCCATTTTAACCTTCTAGAGTACTAATGGCTCATTTTAGATAATTTTTTCTCCTAAGGTCCTTATCAGGCACTTTAGGAGTTTTACCAACTCTATCATATCGTTCATTGCATATGGTCATTAAAGGCTTCAGGATATTACAATTAACTTGGAGATATATCTTCATGCTCCTCTTCATTCTCTGATCAACTGGTGTCTTCAAGTTCCTAGGTGTTCTCATAGATGCTCCTGCATTAGTTAGTATTAGGAATTATTAGTTTATCATTTTGAAGATATATAGTTATCGGTGAATAAGTCTAGTTATTGGATACAAGGAATGAATATAAATAGAAAATTTACTATTGAGAGAATTTATTATCTTAATATACTTTAGGACATAAGAAAATTTATTCACAACAAAATAGTCGAATTGTGTGATGCAGAAATACATAAGTTTTACTACGATGAGTTATGTGACAATAAAGTAATGAAGGGTGAGCATAAGCATTTAGAGATAAGAGGTTTAACACATATGGTATTCATGCCTCAAGTTTTCAATGAGGATTGGATTAGATGTGTTTTGAGCTGCATACATAATGAATTTTTGTTGTTAGATGAAGAGAAGCCAGTCAGGATAACAAAAGACCTAATTCATATGGTCACAGGCTTATCAGTAGAAGGAAAATAATGTACCCTATGAGTGAGAAATATGGAAGAGCTAAGAAAAAAATTTGAAACATCTAAGGATTAATGAGAAATGAGAGTAGACAAGGTCACAGACCTTGAAACATGGTTCTAAAAAATGATAATTGGATATAAAGTCTACCAGTCTAGTCAAGTGAATAACGTACTAGGTATTGTTGTGCATGAATCCTAAGAGATAGCCAAATTGGGAAAGAATTATGATTTATCAGACATGGTGTGAAACCAACTATTTTCTAACATAAAATGACTAAAGGATCAAAACAAAGAGGTTAAGTTTGGATCATTACTCATTTATTTATACTTTTATGTTAAGAATCTCTTTCCAGGAATAGGTGAAGTAAATTGGAGTATAGACAGACCAATTATTTACCAGATTATTAATTATATTGAGTAATTAGAAGATGAATTAATTAATATCATGTGGGGATGCTTCAAGGAATTTCAAATCAAAATGCAAGAAAATTATCAGATACCCCCATTGGCAGTAGAGAAATACAAAGATTCTATTTGTTTTCTAGTCGACACTGATACTTGCAGAATGCAGCCTATGGAACCAATAGCGTCTTGGGTTCCAACATTTGGATATGAAGTTGCAGATAAGGATGTAATATGATGCAAAAAATATATATTAAAACAACCAAAGGATACAATAGTCAACAGATTTTGAACATATGAAGAAGCTTACAAAATAATTACATTGGACATCAAGAAGCCTAAGATTCAAAAGAAGAAAGAACAAATGATAAATAAGTTGAGAGAAAATATGGAAGTGGTGAAGGTGAGAACACTTCAAAAATGGAAGAGATATAGGAGCAATCTCAAGTGAAGCCACTAGAGTTTCCATCCACACCAATCAAGAGGAAAAGGATTAAGCATGAAGGAACATCTACAGAGAATCAGGTCCTACAACCGATTTCAACTATAACTATCGATGAAGAGGAAAAAGAGACAGAGGTGAAACCAAAAAGGAAAATGCCTATAATAAGGTGATGACAACCTCAAGTATCTTAGAGGAGAACCACCAAAAGTCAGAAGAAGATACCATTTTCCACTGTAAAGAAAAGTGATACAAATAATGAGGATATAAAATCAGAGAAGGAGATCATGACATGGGGAAAGCGATCATGCAAGAAACAATTCAAGATTCCAATGAGCCTACTGAATGGTAGAGTACATAACTCAAACAAGATTAGTTGGGAGAATCAATCCCAGTGCCTTTGCAAATTTGATAAAGGAAGATAAGAAACTGATAGAAGATACTATTATTCAACATTTTCTTAAGTACAACAAATATCCTCGATATGGAAAGGATAATGTGCTTAGAGAATTATATGAGACCTTATTGACAGGATGTGATTCACCATATAATAGATTTGAGGAGCTAAGATAAATAAATATTGAAGATTATATTGCAAAATGTATTGGAGAACGATGTCGAAGTGTGTATGGATATATATAAGCTAGAGCTCAAAAAAAGGACATTGACAACTATCATTCTAGTAAATGATGAATCTATGTTAGAACAAGACATAACTGAAGTATGGAAGAAAATATTAAATGAAGAGAAGAACCAAGCATACTCAGAGGAAGGAACATAAAATATTGATGATACATTTACTATGAGTGAAATTATCCACAATGCACCTAATGCAACCGATATGTCAGAAATCAAGGATGTAGTTATTATTAAGGATATTACTGATGAATTGGAAAAATCAATGGAGCAACATGAATATTTAGCACAAGTTTCCATTGGAAGAGAAGATGAAAAAATAAATACATAATAGAATACAAAAGATCAGTCAATTCAAGAATAGGTCATTTTACAAGTAACACAAGAAACCTTATTGGAACCCCTAATATAGAGTACAAAAGAAATATTACAGGAAATGAAGAAACAAGATGAAGTCTTACATGATAAGAACCCTGTATCAGCTGAGCAGGAGAATTCACAAAACAACATGGAGAAAAAAAATTGGAGAAGGACACTAGCATCGAGAATCAACAAGATACACAAAATATCAGTGATAAGAAACCAGAAACAAGTGAGAAGCACACTAATGAAGAAAAGAAAGATGAAGCAAAACAAAAGAAATATTAGAAGAAAGATGGAAGAGATGATGATAAAGAAAAACATGAGAAGAGAGAGAAGAAAGATGAAAAATAGAAAAGAAAGAGAGAATTATAAGAAGATGAAGAATATGAATAAGAAGATGAAGATGCAGATAATGAAGACCCTAAGTTTGAGATACTCAAACTGGATCTGAGGAAGTTGAAGAAGGATAAGAACCAAGAAGGGTATGCAATATTTTTGGACAAGATGGAAAAATTGGATAAACAGAGAGCAAAGAAGCAGAAGAAGAGTCATTAGTTTACCAGTTGAAAGCTTATATAGATGAAATCAATCAATCAAGGAAATATTTGGAGGGAAGACTTATCAGCAATGTGACATAGATATTGGAAGATAATATTGTACAAAAATTGTTAACAAACATTGTAGTTTTGAAAGTGGAATTATCAGAGGCAATTAAAATTCAAGGAAATTTTAAAGAAAGAAAAATCAATGTAAACAAGATTGTGTAATTTTTTAGAGTTTACAGGAGATTTAGACAATAAAGTTAAAGGAATTGAGACTAATCTAGCCAAACATATTGACAATCTCGAGCCTACAATAAGGTTTATGGATCATTCGGCTAAGTTGAGAAAGATTATTTCAAAGGAGCAAGAGTTAACATCAGAGAGAGAAGGCCTACAGGTGGATATTGGAGTTACAAGGTATATTGACACCACACATTGATATTATTTAGGATAATATTACAATAGTAGAGAAAATTGTACAAACACCAGAGTTGAGTGTCATGGATAGTCTTGAAGTACTTGCATCAGACTTAAACAACCACATGATAGGATTGAGAGCACTACAAGAAGTATGGGGTAAAATTTTGAAGAACACAGGGGATAGGTACAAGTTGATCATGCATAAATTATAAGGATATGACACATGCAATTATCACTTGGGATTGAGTGCAAAAAAAGGGGAAGTATATATTTAACATAGGGAAAGTATAGTAAAAAGGTAAGTATAAGAAAATGGGAAGTATGTAGGTATATACAAAGTCTATCAACATTATACAAGACATATGAAATATGAAAAAAAATTCCATCAATGCCCAAGGGGAAGATTGTTGGAAATTATTGAGACGATTGTTGGAAATCTCATTGGAATTATGATAAATTTTTTCATTGATGTCAAATAGAAAAATACTAGCTACTGGAATACCTATCAGACATATGGAAGAGTTATCATAATAAAGAGTTTAACTACCAGAAGCCGACCACAATTAGTTGTAAGGAAAATCATGAAGCAGCCGACAAGAGGAAGAATAGGAAAATGGTTTATGGATTGATTGAGATTAAGTATTTGATTAACCCTAAGATCAAAGGTCACATGATTAAAGGAAGAGTGAAGGAGATTCAATGATAAGAAGCTTAAGGAACAAATTATGATTATAAGTTGTAGAGAAGAAGTTATGGAGATGGAATTGAGCAACGTAGAGAAGAGAATAAAGATATAGAGCATAAGGGATCTAACAAGATTTGGAATGAAGCATATACACGTCATTAATATCTTGTGAAGAATCCTAACAGTTTCTACAAAGTATTGTAAATCCCTTAACCGGGAAGTCTTTAATAAGATTGATAATTTCATATTGTGTGAGATTTTTGGAATTAATAGGGTGAACGTTGCATAGGCAAGATTAAATCTCTCAGCAAATTATTCTTAATAGGACTCTAGATACACTTAACAATGTATAAGTCACTCCTAATTGGGTGAGTCACTCAGAAGGTGACATATTGTAATCCCTAACCAAAAAAACTTTTTTTTCCTGTAGTGAAGAGTTATGGGTGTCATCCCCACCGTAGTTATGGGTGTGTGAATCTAATTATGCATTACAGTTATTTAATTTATGATTTTAAGTTACAACATATCAGTTGATGTTTAATTGGTTAAAGTGAAAAAGAGTTAGAAGTTTTTTAGTACTGATTCACCCCCCTCTTAGTGCCTAATCTTTCCATTTAATAGATCTTGTATTTTTTATGTATATCGATGCACTGGTAATTAATGATGAATGAGTCATGATCTAGAGACGTGTATTCATGATTGGAGGTGATGATCTAGCACCACATTTTTTGATTTTATCTTGTGGAGAATATTCTAAAGGAAGCTTTTGTATGGTATAAATATTTTGGACTCTTTGGCTCAATTTCATATGTAAATCATTGTGTAGGCCGACAGGGTATTTGAAATATGTTTTGTACATTTAATTTTGTTATTTGGCATTGGATTTGCATAGGATTCTTTGTAACTTCATTTTAGGGTTTGGTTGAGGCGGTGGACTTAATAGTTCAGTATATAATGGTTGAAGTTGAATGCAAAATGTGTTGATCATGTGTTGAGTAAGTGTGGTGTAAGGTGCATGTTGTGACCAAGACAACAAAGAGTTAAGTATGCTTATAAAATATTGTGTTCTTCAAAGGATCTGATCAAGTAGAGGTAGTGTTATTTTGCAAATCATTGCTATTATTTTTCCTTAACAGTTACAATAGGTGAAATCCCCTAAAATGCTATATCCTAATATATCTTTATCGTAAATCCTCTAACAAGTTCATATATTTTCTTGTGTTTTAATTCCTTTAACTAGGATACGCTTAACATGGTAAAGGTTCTAATAGACCTAAGGTAAATCCCTTAACCAGGTAGCACCGAACATTGTTGTTGTAAACTCCTAATAGGATTAAGCTCCTCAAAGTGTCTACTTCATTAGAGTACATCATTTTAGTGGGTACTAATCCCCATCGTGGTTTTTTTCCCTATTTGGGTTTCCACGAGATAATTTAGTGTATTAAATTGTGAATGATTTTGGATGTTTATGATATTTATTTGTTTGTATTAAGGTTAATCTTGTGAATGGTGATTAAAGTTTAAGTGATTGAAAAGTTGGTTCATTTGGTAGATTACTGATACACCCCCCACCCCCTCCCCCTTAGTAATCTAATCTTAGGTTTAACCATTGGTATAAGATCCTTTCACCTCTATTGTATTGAAGCTTAATAGATTGAGGTAAATATCCAAGTTGATTCAAAAGGAGGGTCCTAAATTCACAAGAGAGAACTACTCAATATGGTGTAGTTGGATGAAGCTCTATCTTAAGGTCTTTAATGATCAGTATTGGGATAATGTTGATAATAAGTATAATTCCCCACAAGAACCCTAGAACTCCATATTAGTTGAAGGTTAAGAATGAACATACTGCTACTATGGAAGCTATTGCAAATACTCTTTCAGATGCAGAATATTGATATTAAAGACTTAGATATTGCTTATGAAATGTGGGAGAAGTTGAAAAATATCTATGGTGGAGATCCACATTTGAAAAATGCAAATGTTGATAACTTAACAGGAAAATATGATGAGATGAGAATGCAAGACAATGAGAATATTGAGCTATACTGTCAGATAATCAAAGAAGTTTTTGTTATTATCTAAGGTGCTGGTGGTAATCTTCCTGAGGAGGATGTGGTAATAAAAATTTTAAGAAATTGATTACCTCAGTATGCTATTAGGATTTAAGCTATTCAAGAGCTCATGTAATGTCCCCGCTAGGGAACCCATAAGGAATCAGGTCTTATGACCAAAATTGCAACTAATTTTTTTATTTTTTTATTTTTTTTTTATTTTTAACATTACATCATTACTACTCCACATTTACATTCCTTAAGGTTCCCTTAATGAATTTCATTTACTAACATATTTACATTGCTTATCAAATTGAATTTCATTTCCTTTCTTTACTTTCACATT
>MU227907.1:2558132-2575380 GCA_018584345.1 Thuja plicata
ACTACCCCAACAAGGATAACTCCCTAAACATAATTCTAAGTCCAAGGGTACCCTCGAGAGTATCTTGGTTAAATCTCCACACATCAACAGTTTGAGGATTTTGAAGGCACGCTCAGACCTGTGTAGCTAGGTGGAGACGATGCTTGGTACCTGCATCCTGCATCACCAATTGATATGCATATACAAATATATATAAAAATAGATATTAGCAAACAAGGAGGGAGAGTGCGACATCCTGTGGATCTCCCGTAGGAGTTATTACGACTGCCCCTCCTCATCCTACACTCACATTAACCATTGAACATCAAACCATAATAGGTTCAGTAGGGTTAAATCATAATATAAACATCATAAAATAAATCAATGTAAAACATTTTACTGATAGTTCATTTCTAGCCATTCATCATTAAATTATAACTCCTTTAATATGTCCAAATAACTGCAGTAACCAAACATATATGCTCAAATGTCTCATAAAATGCTAACTAAATAATAATCATAGTCCATCATAAAACCCAAAGTGTCAAAGCAATAGTCCTGTCTATCTAACATAGGAAGATTCTAGGGTGGGCATTACAGCTCATATGTTTAAGAACTTTTATTGTTACACTGGATGCATTAATACAAAAATTACCTGCATTTGAGTTAAGTAATTATGATAATAGCATGTCTAAAATTGGAGCTTCTTTTAAGTAATAATTTACTCTTGCAACATATAGGGAAGGATAGGAGATGTCAATAGTTCTTCAGAATGTCACTCTAATGAATAAAAATCTATCTTATCTAAAGAAAGAGATCAGGAGGATATGGAAGCCTTGATTGCTAGAAAGAAGCTTAGAGGGAATGGTAAATACAATGGTAAGTTTCCTTTGAAGTGATTTGCATGTAAAAATTTGGACATACTAACTCTAAATGCCTTCAAAATGAGAGGAAGGAAAAGCCAAGAAGATTCAAGGATAAGAAACTAAAATCCTTCTACCTAGATGAGGAAGGTGTGACCGATGAGGAATAATATGGAACAAATGAAGAAGAAATTGTTTTTTTTGCAATTAAGGTAGATCCCATAGAAGATGGTGAGCAACATTTGGTTTCTAACATGAGTTAAAGTGCTAACTGGATTATTGATAATGAGTGAACTCATCACATGACTGGTGATAAAAGAAAATTCATAAAGATTGGAGAATGTGGTGGAGGCTTGGTAAGGTTTGGAAATGATGCTCCCTATTTAGTGAAAGGTAAAGGATCCATTTCTTTGAATGATAAAACTATTTGTGATGATGTTTCTTGGGTTGATGATTTACAATATAATTTATGAAGTGTTTCTAAATTAAATAGTAAAGGTTTTGGATTGGAGTCCAATGGAGGTCTATGCATAATTATTGGGAAATCAAGTGAACTGATTGCTACTAGTGAAAAAAATAGAGGTAACTTGTTCCATCTAAATTGTACTACTAAGAGTTGTTTGATTGCTAAGGTTGAAGATTTTTGGTTGTGAAATAAGAAGTTATATCATGTAAATTTTGATAACTTGATCAAAGTTACTAAGACGAAGTTAGTGAGAGGTTTTCCCAACCTAGTGAAACCAGACAATGTAATATGCAAATAATGTCAGTTTGCGAAGTTAACTAAGTCTAGTTTCATCAGTAAAAATTATTCTTCTAAAAATATATTAGAGCTGGTTCATACTTATCTATGTGGTCCAATGGGAACTAGGAGTTACTATGGTGATATATACCACATGTCATTTTTTCATTATTTTTTTCTAGACTGATGTGGGTTATCTTTTTGAAGGAAAACTTTGAAGATTTTGGCATGTTTAAGATCTATAAAGCCAAAGTGGAGAAGGAGACTTGTAAGACTCTAAAATGTCTTAGATCTAATAGAGGAGGTGACTTTACTTCACATGAGTTTTCTAGTTATTGTGAAGAACAAGGAATTCAATGATAAATGTCTGCACCTAGAACACCTCAGCAGAATGGTATTGTTGATAGAAGAAACATATCTATAATTGATTATGCAAGGACATTAAAGATTTAGAAAGGTATTGCTCAAACATATTGGAGACAAGTAATGAGCACTATAGTTTACACTATGAACAAAGTTGAACTAAAGGAAGGTACAAAAAAACTCCCTATGATCTGTGGTATGGTAGAAAAACATGTGTTAACTCTTTCAAAATCTTTTGGAGTAGATACATTACATTACAAGAGATGAAAAATCTAGAAATATTGATCCAAGAAGTGATGAGGGGACATTTTTAGGATATTCCTCTAAGATAAAAGCCTACAAGTTCCTGAAAAAAGAAAAAAAAAGATAGTGGAAACTGCTAGTGACACAATAGAGTTTGAGAAAAGTGATGAATCCAACAATAAGGAACCTGAAGACTAGCATGGGTTGTTTTATGTGAAATCAAAAGATCAAGATAGTACAAAAGAACCAATGGGAGGATAGGTTAGTGAAGAGTAGCATATACAAATAGCTAAAGAAAATCCCAGAACTGAACTGATATCCCTAAGTATGCAAAGTTGAATAACCCTTTTGATCCAATTATTTGTGATATAAATGCACGTGTGTTAACTAGAAGAAAGGAAAGAGAAGGTACATGTTTTTTACCTAAATTTAAGCCCAAAATAGTAAAGGAATCATTGAAAGATGAAGATAGGGTGAAAGCTATGGAAGAAGAATTGTATCGGATTGAAAGGAAAAAACCTCTACATTAGTGCCTAGACCGGTGGACAAGAATGTGATTGGTATGAAGTTGATTTTTAGAAACAAGATGGATGAGACTGGTGAAGTGGTAAGGAACAAGGAAAGATTGGAGTGCAAAGGATATGCACAAGAGGAAGGCTTGGACCATGGTGAAATATTTGCACCTGTGGTGAGACTTGAAGGTGTGAGAATATTGCTTTCTTATGCTGCTTACAAAAGATTCAAGGTATATCAAATGGTAAGAACATGGTATATAGATTACAAAAATATTTATATGGATTGAAACAAGCACCTAGAGTATGGTATGAGAGGTTGCACTCATATCCGATTCAAAATGGTGTTGTTAGTATAAGTGATAATAGTAATATGTATTTGAGGACTGAGAAAGATTATAAATTTCTAATTGTAGAAATATTCGTAGATGATTTCATTTTTGGTGGCAAATAAGAGATGACCAGATCATTTGCAGATGAGATGAGGAAAGAATTCAAGATGTCTATGATTTGTGAGATCAAATTCTTCATGTTATTGTAAGTTCAACGAATGAAATATGGAATCTACATAAAAAAGTCTGAATATGTAGGAGAAATACTAAAGACTTTTGGAGAAGAGGACTCAAAACCGGTTGGTACCCCTATGGTAATTGGTCGCCATCTATCAAAGGAAGATTATTATAAAGAAGTGGATGAGACACTTTATAGGTCCATGATAGGTAAGCTACAATATTTTTTACATAGTAGACCATATATAGCATAAGCAATTGGATTAGTAGCTAGAGTTTCTTCTAATCCTAATGAATCTCATATTGTGGAAGTGAAGAGAATATTCAGATATCATAAGGTGGTTGAAGATTATAGCACATCTTGTATGGACATAAAGGTAAAAAAAATTTGTTCATGTGTTTAATAATTCTGATTGGGAAGGTAATGTTGATGATCGAAAGAGAACAAGTGGAGGTGCATTATTTCTCAAAGATAGGCTTGTATCTTGGACAAGCGAGAAGGATAATTGTATATATGAATCAACAACATAAGTTGAGTATGTTAATTTTGTAATTAATTCTACTTAGATAGTATGGGTTAAGCATATTATGGAAGGAATACAAGAATAGGTAACTAAAATAGTGGTTACCTATTGTGACATTAGAAGTGCTAATAACATTTCAAAAAACCCCGTGATTCACTCTAAGACTAAGCATATCGCTATAAAATATTATTGTAATCGAATGGTGTATAATTGTACAACTACTACAAAAATTAATGATAGGTGATAGATGATTTGAATTTATTGTCACATCTATGATGTATCTTTTGGCATGGTCACAAGATATGGTATTTAAAAATATTCAAATTCTACAATTGCAATCACAACTACTTTGAGTGATCAGTGGGAAGGATAAGTTATTAGGTGAGCAGAGACAGTGTTAAATTCAATAGGTTAAGTGTTTATTTTCTTGTGATACTGATGACAAATATTTTATTGGTAAATTAGTATTGATGTGATGATGATTAACGATGAATGAGTCACAATTTGGTGACATGTATTCATGATTGGAGGTAATGACTAACATCACATTATTTGATTTTATCTTGTGGAGAAGATCTAGATGAATTTTGTGCATGGT
Source organism: Thuja plicata (assembly GCA_018584345.1). Lineage (NCBI taxonomy): Eukaryota > Viridiplantae > Streptophyta > Pinopsida > Cupressales > Cupressaceae > Thuja > Thuja plicata. Next base: position 2,562,466 of record MU227907.1, read on the forward strand.
CAAAACCTGTTTGACTCTTTGGCTTAATTTTATATATAAATCATTGTGTAGGCTGACAATGTCTTGGAAATATGTTTAGTACATTTAATTTTATTGTTTGACAATTTGGATTTGTGTGAGATGCTTTTTAACTTCATTTTAGGTTAATTAAGGTGATGGACCTAACAGTTTAGTATATAATGGATGTAATGTGTGTTGATCATGTGTTGAGAAAGTCTGGTGTAAGGTGCATGTTGCGACCAAGCTAGCAAAGAGTTAAGTATGCTCAGAAGAGACTGTGTGCTTTGGAGGATCTAATCAAGTAGAGGTAGTGCTATTTTGTACATCAATATTGTTGTTGTTGTTCCCTAATAGTTACAGCAGGTGAAATCATCTAATAGGGTAGATCCTAACACATCTTTATTATAAATCCTCTAAAAATGTGACACATTAGCTTGTGTTTTAGGTCCTCTAACAAGGATACTCTTATCAAGGTAATGGTTCTAATAGGCCGAAGGTAAATCGCTTAACCAGGCAGCACCTAATAGTGCTATTGTAAACTCCTAACAGGGTTAAGCTCCTCATAGGGTGTACTTAAGAATAATACATCATTTTAGTGGGTGGTAATCCCCACAAAGGTTTTTTCCTATTTAGGTTTCAATGAGATAAATTTGTGTGTCAAATTTGTGTATGATCTTTGGATGTTTATGATTTTCATTTGTTGCTAATAAGGTTAATCTTGTGAATGGATATTAAAGTTTAAGTGATTGTATGCTGGTTTATTTAGTAGATTACTGATTCACCCCCCTATCTGTAATCTAATCTCAGGTCTAACACATACCAAAATTCATAAGGTGCCTTATTTGTTCCTTTCTTCACTTGCACCTGATTTAAAGTGGTGTAAATTGTAGTACTGATGATTTCTCTACAATATGTCTTTGGCGTTTCAATTTGAATCAACATAGTCCTAGCAACATCTACTATGGTTTTGTTCATCCTTTGATAAAATCCATTTATTTGAGGTGTTCTTGGTGTTGACATCTTCCTCTTGTTTCCATTTTCTTCACAATATTTGATAAACTCTATGGAAGTGAATTCTCCTCCTCTATGAGAACTTAAGCACTTCAATATTTTACCTGTTACATTCTCAACAAGTTCTTTGAAATATTTGAACTTGTAGAAATAATTAGACCTATTCTTCAAGAAAGTCACCCACATCATCCTTGAGTTATCATTAGTAAACAGTATGAAATATTTATCACTGTGATAGATTTTAGGCCTCATAAGACCACACAAATTAGTGTACACTAAATCCAGTATCTTATTTAATGAAAAATAATTTCTATTTAAATTAGAACTAGTTAAATTACCCAATTAATATTCCTTATACATCATATTGTCTGGTTTAACTAATTTTGGAAACCCTCTAGCTGCATTCAACTTACTAACTTTTACTAAAATATCAAAGTTCACATGAAAAAACCTTCTATGCCACAACCAACTATCCTCAACTCTAGATAGAAAAAAATATTTACACTAGTATTGGGTGAACCCACAATAGTGGGTTACACTTTTTTAGAGGAAGGAATTCCTCCTGAAATTTTGAAAGTAGGCAGATTTAGAAAGTACTTACGTTAGAAAGTAGGGACTTTCAAATAGAAATTAATTTCTATAGAAAGTCCTTGATTAAGGGAAATTTAATTCAAGTACTTTCCATAGAAAGTATTTTCGATGAAAACTAATTAGTTTCAATTGAAACTACTTTCTATCGAAAGTCTGTGATAAGAGGCCATTTGCATATGTTGACACAAGTTTGAAGTTTTCATGGCTTCAGGGATCAAAGGCAAGGAACAAATGGAAAAATAAGAATAAATCCTTTTGCATCACACAAGTACTCTGAACGAGATTTCTCATGAATATAGATTTGGCAATTTTTGAATTAATTACGCCTATATTTTTGGACGTGCATCGAATGTAGGTTTTTTATCAAATATAAACCTCCAAGTTTGATGTTCAATGAAAAATAGTAGAAAAGAGAAATTTATTTTGTAAAATAACAGTGCCCTTCATCTTCGAGTCTACTTTCTATTAAAAAAAATATAATTTCAATAAATACACAACAAATTTTTAGCTATGTAGTCAAGGTATGATAAAATTATGATTTACTCAACTTCAAATGCTCATAAAATATGCAATAATCATGATAATGTCATCAAACCAATTGCATGCCCTCTGTATGGATGTTATAAAACTAAATTTGAAAGAAGCACATTCATATCTATTTTAGAAAAAAATGTTATGCCTTATGAAGTTAGTGTAACTCTTTGAAAATGATGTTTTAAGCAACATAGAAATTTTCATGGGAGAAAAATAAACCATTCAAATCAATATATATATATATATAGAGAGAGAGAGAGAGAGATATATATTGAAATGTAAGTGGTATGGGTTTTGATCAAGCATAATAGACATAAAGGCTTGAGAACACTAAATTGAGGACTAATTGAGCATATAATAATAGGTTCTTACAATTTAGCCCCCTATTTAGTGGGAGTATGAGACTAGCCCAATCTCATGGTAAAATAGATCATAACATTGGAATTTTTTTTATCAAGGTCATGGATACAAGGAGACACCAATCCCCCAAGTGACTTAGGGACTTAGGTCATCATCTAATCCAATACCAAGATAAGAGAGAGAGAGAGAGAGAGAGAGAGAGAGAGAGAGAGAGAGAGAGAGAGAGAGAGAGAGAGAGAGTAGNAAGAGAGAGAGAGAGAGAGAGAGAGAGAGAGAGAGAGAGAGAGAGAGAGAGAGAGAGAGAGAGAGTCTAGTTTACTTTATATTTTGATTTCAAACAGTTTAATGCAAATATGCATCTGACTCTGAAAGTTTTTTTTCAAAATGTAGAGTTCAGTGTCCACTCAGGAAAAAAGTGTAACCCATTATTGTGGGTTCACCCTATTCAGATAAAATAAATTATCTCTAGTCTGCCTACAATTTGCAATCAAAATACCTAACCCTCCAAGTATCCTACACATATCCCCTTTGAACTCAAGTCTATAACCTTTATTACTCAACTGACCCACACTCACCAAGTTATGAGTTAGAACTTATACAAAATAGACATCATCAACATTACTCTTACTATTTGAATAAATTGTACCTTTCCCTTTAACCAAGTAGGGTGTATTGTTTCCAAACATAACTACACCACCATCAAATTCTTTAAGCTTGATGAACTTACTTATATCATAAATCATGTGATGAGAGCTTCCACTGTCAATGACCCATTCATTTTCTTGATCTATGTGAGAGACTAAGGCATTTTCACCTTATCTAGAATCCTCTTTCACTATAATAAATACTATCTCCTCTTCTTGATTATCTTCTGATTCCTCATTAGTTATAGTTTCATCTACAACAACATAATATTTTTTCTTTCCTTTTTCTTTGAATCTTCTAATGTTATCACTTTATTCACCAATAGGACACATAGAAGAAATATTTCCAATCTTATTGCATGATTTTTCTTTGTAAATCTAACTTGTTGTTCTACTTACTCATTCCTCTAGGTATTCTCCTTGCAAGTAAAGCTTCAATTTCTTATTTCTTTCTTTATTCTTTAAAGATAGTTTCAAGATCCTTGAAATAACTTGTCTAGTAGGTTGAAACCTAACTTATTTGTTAGAAATAATAGTCTACAAGCACAACTTAGAGGGGGGTTGAATCAGTTGTGATACATAATATTAAACTTAAAACTTTATAAACCAAAAATTCAATGCAAATGATAACACAGTAAATGCCAACACAATAACACAATACTTGTTGTCGAGGGAACCCTGTTAAAGGTAAAACCCTTGTGGGAATTAGCACCCACAAATGATGTAGTGAGAGTATAGTATCCATGTTAAAATATTTAGCCTTGTTAAGAGCTTGTTACAACATTACAATACATAGTTCCTGTTAAAGGAAAGACCGTGTTAGGAGTCAAGAGTAACAGTGGGATCACTATCTAGGTACACTGCCCAAAGAAGGTTAAGGCCACCCTCAAGGATTTACAATCCAAACAATTGTATATATAGAAAATATATAATCCAGTGAACTATCTTCTAGCAACTATGTTTTCTTGGCTAGTTCCAATGAAGTATTCTTATCACAAACTCTTCTCTACATCCAGCAGTGAACAAGCCTCATAGATTTCACACTTCTCTACCTTTTTCAATCTCTACCATATATTTCCAAAATAAAATATCTCTGATATATATCCTATTACAATAATTCATTAGGTCATCCAATTAATATTTCCAAATAAACAAATAAATAATTAGGTCGGCCAATTAGGCTTTCCCAATCTACAAATAATTGTTTAAGCCCTTGCTAAGATACACATGGTACCTATAACAAGTAAACATCAATTAAAATCCATTAGTTATACTCCAAGTTCCACAATCCATTCTCACAATTCATAATACACGCTACAAGTCTGAAGTCGGCCACCAAATAGGTCTCCTCTAGAATACACGCTATAACTGACGTCACCAATACTCTCACAACTATTGATCAATAAATAAAACTCCTTAATGTTTCCTTGGTCATCCCATAAGCTTGAATACTCTAAAACATATTCATCTATAAGATATACACAAAATATAGAGACCTTCTCTGTCAAGCATTTCTGTCACAGTCCAAAAACTAGTCTTCACTAAATCATCTATAACATTATCAATATGTAGTCTCAAGTCAAGAAAACTTAGGAATAATTTCATCACTCATATGTCTCCATATCCTTGACTTTGATCATTCTGAATCATCCGTACAGTGTTCGTATACTTCTTCCAATCAAATAACCAGTCTGTTCTTTTCATAGAAACATGTGTTGACATAAGTGACAAAACATAAATATAAAAAACATAAATAGTATCCAAATCTGATATCATCCAACAATATCCCCCTTTGGCATTGATGGCAACATATGGGAAAATCCATCAACCAAAAATTAATTTCTCTCAATACAATCTTCTAAATATCCTTAACACATATCTCTCCAAAATAGTAGGGATTTTCACATATAATCTTTCCCCCTTTGGCAGCAATGGAAAAGGGTTCCATAACTCAACTACAATCTTCTATAAGGTGTAGATTTTTCAAACCTTCATGTCCAACAACCAGGTACAAAATCACCCAATTGTGCTTCATAGTGTTCGTGTGATCACTCCCCTTGAGGGGTAGATTCATACATCAAGTCCAGATAATGATATAGCTCTAAAAGACACTAGATGATGCATGTCTACATCAATTAAGTATTAGTAAGAGGGGATCAGACCCCAAGCATTCTTTTGAGATATTCAAAAGCATCTTTTGGCAAAGGTTTTGTAAATATATCTGCTATATGTTCCTTTATGCTAATATATTCCAATCTAATCTCTTTCTTTGCTACCTTCTCCCTCAATAAATGACACTTAATAGAAATATATTTATTCTTTGAATGCATTACAGGATTCTTCGACATATTCACTGTGCTAGTGTTATCAAAATGGGTAACCACTGGCTCTTAAAAAATTATTCTAATATCCTTCAACATTTGTTTCATCCAAACAACTTGTGTACAATTTATTGCAGCAACAACATACTCTAATTCAACAGTAGACTGAGAAATACAGTCATGCTTCCTACTTAACCAAGAAAAAAGCCTTTTCCCAAGGAAATATGCTCCACCACTTGTACTCTTTCTATCATCCACATTACTAGCCTAATTAGTATTAGTAAAATCCTACAAAATAAATTCATCTGATTTTTCATACCAAAATCCATATTCTATTGTTCCTTTCAAGTATCTAAAAATTATTTTCATAGCAGAAAGGTGTGTTTCTTTAAGATCTGCTCGATATCTTGCTACAATTCCAAATGCATTGGAAATATATGGTCTAGTGTGAGTTAGATATTGTAGACCATCAATCATCAACATCTTAAATTCATTTTTCATTTCTTTAGAGAACTTCTTACTTATCTTATCATTGCCTCCAAAAATGATATCATCCAACAATTCGTTAAATGCTTCAAATTTCACTCTAGGAAATACAACCCTCATCACAACAAAAAGCACAAAGAATGCAATCCATATCATAATAGAAAGTACACTAAAACTTTCATCATAATAAGATCTTTCTCTTTTAGGACCACACAGATCTGTATGCACGAGATCCAACTTCCCTTTCGCTGAATAAGATTTTCTTTTAAAACTGCTTCTAGTCTGTTTCCCCATTACACACTCTCTACACATAGTGTTAGATAGCTTCACGGTCTTAGGTAGATCTCTTACAACATTATTCATACTTTCTTTCATAATTCTATCAAAGTTAACATGACAAAATATTCTATGCCATAGCCAACTATCACCAACCTTCGCAATAAAACAAGAAGCTTCAGATGTGTTCAATTCAAATACATTACCTCTAGAATTAGTACTAGATGTAATCAAATTTTATATTTTACTTCTGATAGATAATTTACCATCAATGAATTTCAATTGATAACCTTTGTCCACTAGTTGCACAACACTGAATAGATTATGCTTAAGTCAATCAAAAAGTAATACATTGTCAGTATTAGTTTTTCCATCCAGAGAAATAGATCCAACTCCAATGATAAACTTAGGAGCATTTTCACCAAATCTAGTAACACCACCATCATATCTTTTTAGATTCACAAAATAAATTTTATCTCCAGTCATATGATGTTAACAACCACTATCTATAACCCATTAAGATTTATTTTCAACACGAGATACTAAGGATTTTTCTTCATGTATAGGCTCATCATCCTTAATAGACATAAATATAATTTTATCATAGACACCATCATCATCATCATCAGATGTGCCTTCACTAGCATAATAACATTCATTTTATTTTGAATACTTAGATTTGTAAAACTTAGGTTTATACTTTGGAACCCTTGTAGGACAACAAGATGCAAAATGACCAGTCTTGTTACATGAAAAACATTTCAAAGGTAATTTTCCTTCAAATTTACCCTTATCTCTATTTTCCCTTCTAGTGATCAGGGCTACACCTCATCTAGCTTTCTTTCTTCATCCTATATATGTTCCCATTCATCATCATAGTCTCCAAGGTCTTCTCTCAAGTCACCATTTCTAGTTTTTGCAATTCCAGATAAGGTCTTTTTGTTTCTATGGATAGTTGCCTTGAATGCTGACTCTACTTTAGGTAAAGTATCTCCCAGTTCTGCAGCCTCAAAATTAGTTATCTTACCAATCAACATCTCTCTAGTGAATTTTCATGTCAAAGGTATAATCTCCTCTATAGCTTGTACTTTATTTTTATATTAGGTGTCAAAGATCAGAGTATCTTTGCAATCACTTCTTCCTCACTGTAAGTACCTCCAAAGTTTATGATGTCAGTAACTACCTCAGTAATTCTCTATGCATATTCCCTAATGTTTTAATCATCTTGCATCTTCATTTATTCCATATTTGTCTTCCATGTTTTGTAGCTTTTTCTATTTAGTAAACTCATCTCCAATATACAGTGCTTCCAATCTTGTCCAAATCTCATGTGCATAATCTAAGTCTTTTACTTCAATGAATTCACCTTCAGAAAGTGCACTGATCAATGATTCCCTTGCCACCATATTACATGAAAATATCTTCTTATCATCTTTAGTAGCCTTCTCCAATTCATCTTCAGTCACTATATTTTCCCTTCCTTTTCATGATCATCCATTAGTCAATTCCCAAATATTAAAAATGTGTTCTCATCTAGTTCTTTCAACTGTCAAAGTTTTCAAGATCAAATTTTGGAATATCCTTCCTATAGTAAGTTATCTTAAGGATCACCTCAACCTATTAAAATTTCTCTCTTAGGACTAGTAGATTTGATACCAATTATTAGGGATAACAGTCCACAAACACAACTATGAGGGGGGTGAATCAGTTGTGATACAAAATATTAAACTTTAAACTTTATAAACAAAAACTTTAATGCAAATGATAACACAGTAAATGTCGACAAAATAACACAATACTTTTTGTCAAGGAATCCCTGTTAAAGGTAAAACCCTGGTGGGAATTAGCACCCACAAATGATTTACTGAGAGTATAGTATCCTTGTTAAAAGATTTAACCTTGTTGGGAGCTTGTTACAACATTACAACACACAGTTCCTATTAAAGGACATACCCTATTATGAATCAAGAGTAACAGTGGGATCACTGCCTAGGAACACTACCCAAAGAAGGTTAAGGCCACCCTCAAAGGTTTATAATACGAACAAGTATATATAGAAAATATACAATTCAGTGAACCGTCTGATAGCAACTACCTTTTCTTGGTTAGTTCCAATGAAGTATTCTTATCACAAAGTTTGTTCTACATCCAGCAGCCAACAAGCCTCATGCAACTTTCACACTTCTATTCCTTTTTCAATCTCTACCATATCTTTCCAAAACAAAATATCTCTCATATATACCCTATTACAATAATTCATTAGGTCATCCAATTCAGCTTTCCAAATACACAACTAAATAATTAGGTCAACCAATTAGGCTTTCCAAATATACAAATAATTGTTTAACCCCTTGCTAAGATACACATGGTACCTATAATAAGTAAACTTCAATTACAACCATCAGTTATAACCCAAGATCCATAGTCCACACTCACAATTCATAATACACACTACATGTCTGAAGTCAGCCACCAAATAGGTCTCCACCATAATACACACCACAACTGACATCACCGGCACTCTAAAAACTATCGATCGACAAAAAAATTCCTCAATGCATCCTCTTTCATCCCATTAGCTCACAAACTCTGAAACATCTTCATTTGTAAGATATTCGCAAAATACAAAGACCTGCTCTGTCAAGGATTTTTGGCACAATCGAGAAACTAGTCTTCACTAAATCATCTATAACATCATCAATATGTAATCTCAAGTCAAGAAACCCTAGAAATAAGGTTATCACTCATCTTTTTCCATATCCCTAACTTTTATCATTTTGAATCATCCATAGAGTGTTTGTACATTTCTTCTAGTCAAATAACTAGTATGTTCTCTTCAGAGAAATATTTGTTGCAACCAGTGACAAAACATAAATAGTATCCAAATCTTATATCATACAACATTATGTAATATCCCTTCTTCTTTGATGATAATTACAAAGATGCCTTAAAATTAGCTTCAACTGTAGCCAAATTGTTATCATAGTTACTTAATTCAAAAACACTGAGATTGCCAATCAATCCATCAATAGAAACAATATCAAATATATTGAATTCTTCTATAGAAGACACTCTAATGGCCTAATAAGGTAGCAAGGTTCTCAAAATTTTACTTACCATGTCACCTTTTTCAATATTACCATCAAAAAAATTAATATCTCCAACTACTTCCTTTATTTTTTTTTACCATATTTAGCATTATTCTCACCTTCCACCATTTTCATGTCATCATATTTTCCCTTCAAACTATCAACCCTATATTTTTTCACATGTATGTATCCACCATATATTATCTTTAACTTTTCCAAAACCTCATAAGAAGTCTCAATTCCATGTATATCATTTTATATAGTATTAGATAAAGCACTTACTATAGTGTCGAATGCTTGCATGTTCTCCTATTTATCCTTCAATTGATCTGCAATAAGAATCCATGTAGGTTCTATATATTTTATTTCCACATAATTATAGAACTATGGCCCCATGCCTTTTAGATAGATCTTCATCTTGTCACTCCATATAGGGTAAAAGCACAATAATCTATCACCTTTGAAGCTAACTTGATTGATTCAGCCCAGTTAGACTTGGCCCATTCAGACTCAGCCCAGTCTAACTTGGCTGAATCAATGTGGCACCAGAATGATGCCTATGTGGTCAAGTAGGCTTGTGCGTGAGCCAATGAGAGGGCCATTAGGACTTAGCCGAGTCTGACTGGGCCGATTCTACCTAGGTGGCATGCCATGTGGCAGCCAAACCTCTAAAACACAAAAAATCTATAAGTTTACACTTCTATTATTTCTCTACTCAAAGTGGACAATGTTAAAAAACTAAAAGTACCCTTTTCTAGATCTCAGAACTATGATTCTTGACATATAAATCTTATATTGTTTCGACTACAAAACATTGAGAAAATTTGTTAAAAAATACATGTAGGTTATTAAAACTTTCAGAAGTCATTGATTTGAATAATATAAAAAAATTCTAAATCAATTCAAAAAAAATTTAAAATAATACATAACACTATAGAAGAGAGTCCTCTTCAATAATATGTAATTTATTTTGTTTTTGGTATGGTTTTGATAGGGGAAAAATGTCGGGAGACAAAACCTGTTGATTTCAAGTAAGTTCGACTTTGAATACTTATAACGGGAAAACTATACATCGAAAACACTTATTTCTTTTTTTCTGCACTACCTATACATATCATCTAAAATATATGTTGAAATTGGAGGAAAAAACAATGTTTTACTTATAATGATTTTGTAGGAAGTAAACTCCCTAATTTATAGTATTTTTCTTAAAATGAAAAATAGACCTAAAAAATTCAAAAAATATATTAATTTTGGTTCAATTTTTAAAAAAAAAATTATAGGCATATAAGTCATCCTATTTGACACATTTCATCAGTTTACATCATCTTCAAATTCTCAACAGAAATGTGACTTTTATGCCCTTGAAGTTTTACAATTTTGGTGATGTTAACCTTTTCCTTTGTAAAAGGGTGACAGATTATTGTGCTTTTACCCTATAGTGTAGTTGTGTCTTGTAAACTTAGGACCTTCCTTCTTCAAAATAGAATCTTTTCCTCAAGTTGTTAATCTTACCACAAAGAGGACCTCATATCTGATACCAATTTTCAATACTATAATGTCTAAGATTATTGAGGGTGGAGGTGAATCAGTAATCTATCAAATCTGAAACTTTTCACAATTAATTCAATACCATAAACCACATTCATCAACTTTAAAAATTATGCATGCAATAAAAAAATTAACCAAACAATCATCCACACATGCAACAAAGTAACACCAATATTTTTATTATGGAAACCCTGATCAAGTGTGAAAACCACAACGTGGATTAGCATGCACAAATATTTGCACTCTTTTGAAATGCGCCCTGCTAAAGGCCCAACCATGTTAGGAGCTTACAATGATGTCCTATTAGGAGAAGAACCTATTAGGATTCACCTGCATAAGGGATTTAACACTAGTAGTTTCAGGAGCTTTACCCTATTAGGAGTGACCTTGGTAAACAATTTCAGAACCTAGTTAAAGAGACACCCTATTAAAGTCTACCTGGTTAAGGGATTTTCTTGAAGAAAATTTTAGGAATCAAAAAGTAAAATGATCTGGGTGTAACATGAATCCTCTTCTTATTTAGATCCAATTAAGCACAATGCTTTTTCTTTTTGCAGACTATATTCACTCTTCATGCATCTACAACTATGCACCTACGATCTACACTCGCATTATACATCACTTTTCATATAAATACATTAAAAGTTCATTAGGGTATTTAACCACCTTAAAAAATGTATTAAAATATTTCTCGCTCAATCCTTGAACCCTAAAACTTATTACCAATTAGAACATTGGATTTAAACTTCAGGTCAGCCTAGAGATTCATTGCACATCAATTTAAATCAAGAATAGTAAAACCTTTTTCACTTCCTCAACATACTTCTGAACCTTGATTAAATCTATTCACCTCAAGAAATGAAATAGAAATTAATCATTACAAATATGTTATTCCATGTCACCTTTAGGCCTCGATCATAGAAACATCCACTGCACCCGATTTCATCATTACCGCTCACCGATCTAACATGAACTGCTCAAAGTGTTGAAACATTTTCTAACATGCACAGAACAATATTTTGTCAACTATAACTATACCTTGTGGCACTCCAATCCTATAGAAATCATCGGATCAATAACATAGCCTAGTCAAGATAATCATATCATGGTCACAACTCTTTAATTTATACCGACGTCATAGAATAATAAAATCATTCATTGCTAGTCACTGTCTGTTCTTTTTTCTTCCTAGTTGCCTTTCAATAGATTATTGATGAACAATAACTGATTGAATGTTTGAATATGTTAAGTTGATCATCACCGAGCTGTAGAAAGTTAGTGCAAGACATTAAATCATTTAATGTATTGTATTTTTATTGATATCAACTTGATATAATCTGATTGGTCATATACATATTGTCAAAGACTTCAAAGAACCAAAGAGATAAAGGTTATGTTATCAGTAATGCATAAAAGTTTAGTGTACACCAAGTGACAACAAACACCAACAGATAGTGCACACCGACAGATAGAGAACCTTGAGAAGAGTCACAGTGATACCCAAGAAATTTACCCAAGCAAGAATTACCAAGCAGAACCAAAGTGATACCTGAGAAGAACTCAAAGTCACATTGTTCCCCGATGGATAGAAATGCCCAATGTAAACTGAAGTCAAGACCGAGCAAACAAGGAGTTAAACACTAATCAGAACTGAAGTTCAGAAATGACAAAAGACTTAACTGGCAAGAGCTAAATATAGAGTTAATTGTTTGATTACATTGTTTTCATCGACCAGTTAAAAGATAAAGATAAGCTAGAGATTTAAAGCTAGTTTTATTCCAGTTGTCAAGGAGAAATCTATAGGTTAAAACTATGGGTATGTGTACCAAGATGGGGGACCAAAAAGGTGCCAAACTTTTATTTGGTCCCCAAAAAGCCATAGGAGTTAAGATAAAGATTCTATATTTTGATAGATAAAGATAGTTTTATACTTAAGTTACATTTTATGTATATACTTCCAGGATGTTTGAGAGTGGTTTCAGCTTCATAGGAGTTAAGATAAAGATTCTAGATTTTGAGGGTTTTTAGGAAATTTCAGACTTAGCCAAATTT
>MU227907.1:2581768-2611139 GCA_018584345.1 Thuja plicata
AAATCACATGAGTAACATCTTATAATGCCAACAAAACTATGTATAAACATTCATAAGGTACAACATATAAATTTCCACATGCATTAACACAATGTTCCATAACTTGTTCATAAATCTAGGGAACCCTGATGTGCCTGAAATTTGGCTAAGTCTGATTTTTTTTTTAAAATCCCCAAAATCTAAAATCTTCATCTTAACTCCTATGAAGCTGAAACCTATCTCAAAGATCCTGGAAGGTATTTATACAAATAAAACGTAAAGTATAAGAAATTAAATGTATCATACTTATACATAAATGTTATATTTGTATGTTATATTTGTATAAATCCTTGACTCTCTCTCTCTCTCTCTCTCTCTCTCTGCTATTTTGTGTCTAATATAGAGCACATGCCCTATAGTGAGTATAGGGTGTGCACCTTATAGGGCATGCGCCCTTTCAATGAAATTGATATTTACCAAGCCTTAGGCTTGGATTTGACTTGGAGTTCCAACCCAAAGGCTTGGAGGATTCAAACAGGCCTGAGACGAGTTTTCCAGCAAACCTACTAAAAAATAACATTTTTTCTTGTGTGCTCCCCATCAGGTTTGCACATGGTTCAATAATAATAAAGTTAGATGACATGATATTGTAGATCTCTCTGATAGCTATCTAACCATGTAATTTATTTTGAATTCTCATTATGTTAAGCATTTCATCTCTAATTTCTTTTCTAAGTATGTCTAATTTTTGTCAAAAACCAATGTGTATTCATTTGGGCTTAGATTTTGGCTCGTTCATCAAATTTTGAAAAAAATTACATTTTCAGAAACTAGACTCCATTCTACATACTTTTAAAAAAAAAAATTGATTTTCAATTAGTTTTCAATGATTTCTAGGGGGAGCACACAGAAATTTCACATTTTCAGGATGTGTCCACTTCACAAAATGGTAAAAAAACACACTTTCATAAAAAAATTAGCAAAAAAATCTGGGATAAACTAGGTGGTGTTAGCTAATTTCTCGCTAGAACGATTAAATTTTTTTCAAAAAAAATTTAACATTTTAGGGGGAGCACACCAGATGCTATCTTATGTTTTTTCACAAAAAATAGGACCACTTTTGTGCTCCCCCTTTTTGAGGGCCTTAATCTCCACCATTTGCAAAAAAAATTAGTAGTTTAGAAACTAGATTTGGAGTTGAACAACTCTTGTTATTGTCACATTTTAAAATTTTGAGTGTAAGTATCCTCAATTTGTTGTTGAAGTTCAGAGTTTTCTGATTTCAGAAAAAAAGTGGCATCTTATACCCCCTTTTTGGTCCCCCATCTTTGTGCACTTACCCCTAAAGAAAAGCTTTAAGGAAAGAATGGCGAGCTTTACAGATCATGTCAAGAACAAGAAAGACAAGGAATTAGAAACGGTAAAATCATGTATATAAAAGAGACAGGATAATTCATTATAAAAGAGAGGAATGCTGAAGAGAATTCTGGCAAAGATAAGAAGTCTTCATACAGATCTAATAAAACAAGCTAAAGAACAGAGCTAAGATATTCTATAGAAACTGAACAACAGAGAAGCAACAACATTCACCAAGGAGAAAGAAGTGGATCAAAGGAATTGAAGAGAACATTGATTAGAAGAGGTATTATGAGCTTACAATAGATCTAAACATCTGGAAGTTTAAGATATATTTATGAACAGATCATTTACTATTTCAGTTTATGTATTGATTCATAAAATCTCTTAACAAAGTGGGATTTTACTATCCTTTATATATTGAGATACATCCCAAAGAGTATCAAAATTTTTCTCATGAAGATAGAATAGTGAATGCCAGATATCAAGTGACAAAGTATTAAATTTGAATCCTCTAACAAGGTTAGACTTAACAATGTGTTTGTAACCTTTAACAAGGTTGGCTCTTCATCGAGCTCACTTCAGAAGAGTGAAAATATTGGGTTATAGGTCCCAAGTTGTTTTACCCCTAACACGGTTTCCACGTTAAAAATCTATGTGTCAAATATGTATATGGTTCATTGCTTTGATGTTCTGCATTACACATTACTAAAATAGGATTGATCAGTAAATACTAAAGTATTTACTGTATTTGTGTAAACACTAGACTGCTATTCAGTAAAGCTTAAGAAAAATGATAAATAGTATTCTCCTAGAAGTAGTTATTTGATAAGATTATTTAAAGACATACATCTTGTAGGACTGTAGATAACTAGAGGTTTTATATTTGTGGTTTAAAGTTTTGAGTTGATTTAATGGATTAATTTTTGAGCCCACTGACTCACCCCCCCCCTCTCAGTTATTCTAACAATTTGTATCAGAGCTTGTGTGCTGAGAAAGGGAGTTTAAAGACTCAAGTAAAAGATCACAAGATGAGAAAAAGGGATGTGCGTAAGTTGAAAAAGGACAAATTTTCATCATGGAAAAGCAAGATGAGACTCCACCTATCAGGTATTGGAAATGATGTCACTCAATACTTAGATACTAAACTTCTTTTACCTACTGGACCTCCGACAATTTATCAATTGAGAGAAAGCAAGAACACAATTATATGATGATAGAAATTTCTTCCTCACTCTCTGATGCTCAATTTGAATATGTCAAAACATGCACCACTGCAAAGTAAATGTGGGAAAAATTGAAGCTAGTACATGCAGGAGATGCAAATGTGCTAAGAGCTAAGGAAAAAATCCTAAGAGGAAAGTTTGATGACCTAAGAATGAAAGAAGGAGAAAAAATAACTTTGTACAGTTGCAAAATCAAAGATGTAGTCAATGCTATATGAGGAGTAGGAGGTGTACTTGAAGAAGAAACATTGGTAATTAAAATTATTAGAACCTTACTACCTGTATATGCTATTAGAGTATGTGTTATATGAGAAATGAGAGCAGTAGAAAATAACAATGTTACTCAAGATAGTTTGATTGGTAGACTTATTTTATTTGAGATGAATAACTTTGAAAACAGTGTCTTACCATCTATTGAGTCTGCATTCAAATCTTCTTTAAAGATAAGTAAATCAAGTCATAAAAACACTATGAGAAATGATAGTGAAAGTGATAGTGATGACCAAGAACTTGATGAGATTGAAGCACTAATGGCTAGAATATTATAGAGAGGAAAACATAGATACAAAGGTAAATTACCATTGTTATGTTTTAATTGTAAAGATATTGGACACTTTGCTGCTAGATGTCCTAAAAAAAGAAAAGATGATAGAAGTAATGATTGAATGTATGAAAAGAAGTTTGATCGAGGTGATGATAGAGATTATCGAAGCACGCAAAAAATTGATAGAAGAGATAACTGAGACTACAAGGATAAAGGGAAGAAATCTTGTTACCTGGATGAGAACAAAGTTGGAGATACTGACACTGAATCTGATAAAGATATTGAGGTAGTATTTGCTGCTATGAAGGATGATTCAGACGAAGACAAAAGGTATGTTGAGACTGCACTCATATCTAAGGTTAGTAAAAATGATGTTGTGATTATTGATAGTAGCTGTACTCACCACGTGACTGAAGATAAGGAAAATTTTGAAACTTTTGAATACTATAATGGTGGATCAGTAAGAATGGGTAATGACTCACCTTGTTCGGTTGAAGTTAAAGGAACAATAATGTTGAATAATCTAATCAGATGTGAAAATGCATATTGGGTGAAAGGCCTTAACTATAATATATTGAGTGTCTCACAGCTGAATAACATAGGACACCGAGTTTCATTTGAGAATAAAAAGGCAAAGATCTTTAATGAATCAGGAAGGTTGATCAAAATTGGTGAATAGACAAAAGGTAACCTATTCTATCCTGATGATATTACCATCACTTTTTAAATGGCTAGAAATTAACACATATGGTTGTGGAATAAAAGGTTATTTTATGTGAATTTTGACAACATGGTTAGGATAAGAAATAAAAGGAAAGTAAGAGGCTTACCGAGCATGTCAAAGCCCAACCATGTCATGTGTAAGACTTGTTGAAAAGGTAAAATGACAAAGTCCAGTTTCAAGAGAAAAACCTACACATAAAATGTTATTCTAGAATCAATCCACACTTACCTATGTAGACCCATGAGAAACAAGATCTATTATGGTGATAGATAATTCATTCTATTTGTTTATGATTATTCTAGAATGATGACATTATGCTCTTAAAAGAGAAATCAGAAGCATTCATGATATTTAAATGGTGTAAAGCTATTGTAGATAAACAAAGTGGTAAGGAAATGAAATTCTTAAGATCATATAGAGGAAGAGAATTTATTTCTGATGAATTCACTAACTTTTGTAATGAGCATGGAATCAAAAGATAGGTTTCTACACTAAAAACAACACAAAAAAATGGGATTGCTGAAAGAAGGAACAAATCTAGTGTTGATTGTGCAAGAACACTGATGATTGAGAAAGGCATGAAATAAATAGTTTAAAGAGAAGCTGTCAGTACTTCTCTCTACACATTGAACAACGTTCAATTGAAGAAAGACACCAATAAGAGACCTTCTAAGGTATGATATTGACATACACCAAATGTAAGTTACTTCAAAAATTTTGGAAGTCAATGTTATATTTTGAAAGAAGATAGAAATGGAAAGCTTGACTCCAAAGGTGATGAAGGAATATTTCTAGGGTATTCTACCAAAAGAAAAACTTATAAATGTCTTAAAAAATCCTCTAACAAAATCATTGAAAGTTAAAATGTCAAAATAGATGAATTTGCTGAGAAAAATGATGAGGAAAGAAGAAAAGAACCAGAAGACTACAATAGGTTTGTCTACATAGAAGAGCCCAAAAATCTACCTGAGAAATATTGTATCACTCCCAAGCGATAGAACAATGCACTTGAGCATCAGGCTACAAACACCAAAAATTAGGAAATTGCTTACAATGATGTATCGAGCGATGAAGATCAAAATGAAGGTCAAGATGATCAACAAAGATAAAAACCGGTACCTGCCAAGTATGTCAAAAGAAACCATCCATAGAACTAGATCATAGGAGACAAAAAGACTAGAATGAGAACAAGAAGTAAGTCACTAAACACTGGATGTTTAGTTTATTATTTTGAGCCTAAATATTTTAGTACTACACTTGAAAATAAATAATGGGTCAGTGCTATGAATGACAAGATAGAGAAGATTGAGAAGAACAATACATGGACATTAGTACCTAGACTAGATGATAAGAATGTCATTGGTACCAAATGGATATTCAGAAACAAGCTAAATGAGAATGGAGGAGTCACAAGAAACAAAGAAAGATTAGTATGCAAAGGGTATGCACAAGAATAAGGTATTGAATATGGAGAAATCTTTGCACCCATTTCTAGACTAGAAGGAGTAAGAATTCTACTTGCGTATGTTTCTTACAAAGGATTCAAGGTATACCAAATGGATGTCAAGTCTACATTCCTAAATGGAATACTAGAAGAAGAGGTATACATTGAAAAACTAGAAGAGTTTGTTGATCCTAACAAGAGAAAAATGGTTCGTAGACTACACAAAGCCTTGTATGGATTGAAACAAGCACCAAGAGCATGGTATAAAATACTTCACTCCTATCTCATAAGTATTGGATTTGTAAGAACAAGTGAAAACAATAATTTGTATTTAAAAGAAGATACTGATGATATCATTCTAATTTTTGAAATATTAGTTGATGATATCATATTTGGTGGTAATGATATGTTATGAAAATCATTTTCTAATGAAATGAGAAAATATTTTGAGATGTCAATGTTTGGAGAGATCAAATTCTTTCTTGGTCTACAGATTCTTCAATAGGATGAAGGCATATACATCACACAATCCAAATACATCAAGGAAGTTCTCAAGATATTCAAGATGGAAGACTCCAAACTAGTTGGAACACATATGGAAATTGGATGCAAGCTACCAAAGTAAGACAAGTCAACCATGGTAAATCAGACCCTATATAGATATAGGATTGGAAAACTCATGTATGTTGTACATACTAGACCAGATATAGAACATGCAGTTGGAATAGTTGCAAGATTCTTTGCTAATCCCAAGGAATCACATATGACTTTTGTCAAAAAAAAATTGACATATCTAAAGAATATCGAAGACTATGGATTATGGTATAAAAGAGAAGGTAAATTGGAGCTTCAATTCTATATAGATGTTGATTGTGCTGGAAACATAGATGAAAGAAAGAGCACAAAAAGAGGAGCATTCCTCATGAGTGACAAACTTGTCACATGGATAAATAAGAAGTAAGGATGCATCTCACAATCTACTGCAAAAATAGAATATGTGGTTGCTGCTGCAAATCACTCCAAAATTGCATGGATCAAACAATTAATGGAAGGTATGAATATGAAAATCCTTGAACCAATAATTATCTATTGTGATAATACAAGTGCAATAAATATTTCCAAGAACCCTATCATGCATGCTAAGACAAAGCTCATTTTTGTCAAGTATCATTACTTAAGAGAACAAGTTCAAGAGAAAGAAGTGATACTAGAATATGTTCAATCCAAGGAACAATTAGCAGACATATTCACAAAGCCATTTCCTAAAGATACAATTGAGTACCTGAGAAAGATACTAGGGCTCAGACCCTTGTCTGCTAGTCACTAAGCTAACTAGGAAGTTGTATCAGCCTACACATAATAAGAAGATCATTCATGTTGATGCAAGAAAAGAGATAGACTGCAAAGATATATCACTACACAAAAAGGTAACTATCTACACCTAACACTAGAGCTAAATTACTGATGGAGAGGAAATTCAAGGAATATATTATGAAAAAAAAGAGATATAGTTTGGCATTGTTTTCAAAGGGAGAGATGATTTAAGGGAGAGATTATATCCATATGAACAGTAGCCTTGAACGCAGACTCTACTTTGGGTAAAGCATCATGTAACTCTGCTATCTCAAAGGTGGTCGGCTTAGCAATCAGGACTTCTCTCTTGAAATTCTTTGTCATTGGTATGATATCCTCTATGAACAGTAGCCTTGAATGTAGACTCTACTTTGGGTAAAGCATCATGTAACTCTGTTGTCCCAAAGGTGGTCAGCTTAGCAATCGGGACTCTACTTAATGAATATGGAGAGAAAGATATTATTGTCAAAGAGAAAAGAAATATCCATTAAGGAGAGGAACAATCAAAGGGAGAGAAAACATTGGAGAAAGATTCAAAGAAACATCCATCTAAGGGAGAGAATTGGAAAATTTAAAATTGCATATCTATCCAGAAAAGGGTGAAAAGATTCTACAACAAAGGGAGAGACAGAATCAAAAGTTGTTACTCTATCCAGTGAAGGGAATGAAGAATGAAGAAATTACTCTGCAAGAATCAAATCTAAGATATATGAGCTTATCAAGAGCTAGATATTTGAATTAGTTATGGAAGAATAAGTTTGGTGGAGATTGATGAAATGCAAACTGATATATTTCATATTGTATTAGTAGTATGTAGTACATTACCATCAATGCCAAAGGGAGAGATTGATGAACTATAATTGATTGAATGTTTGAAGATGTTAAGTTGATGATCACCAAGCTGTAGAAAGTTAATGCAAGACATTAAATTAGTTAATATACTGTATTGTCACTGATGTCAACTTGATATAATCTGATTTGTCATATACATATTGTCAAAGACTTCAAAGAACCAAAGAGATAAAGGATATGTTATCAGTAATACATAAAATTTCAGCATACACCAAGTGATAGAAAACACTGACAGACAGTGCACACCGACGGATAGAGAACCCCAAGAAAAGGCATAGTGGTACCTAAGAAAGTTACCCAAGCAAGTATTACTGAGAAAAACCAAAGTGATACCTGAGCAGAACTAAAATTCATAGTGTTGCTCGATGAATAGAAAACCACAATGGATAGAAATGCTTGAGGACAACTAAAGTCAAGACCGAGAAAACAAGGAGTTAAACACCGATCAGAACTGAAGTTTAGAAATGACAAAAGACTTAGCTGGCAAGAGATAAATATATAGTTAAATGTTTGATTACATTATTTTCATTGACCAGTTAAAAGGTAAAGATAATTTAGATATTTAAAGCTTGTTTTATTCCAGTTGTCAAGGAGAAATCCATGTGATAAAACTAAAGCAAATCTTTAAAGAAAGACAGGCAAGATTTGTGGATCACGTCAAGAAAAAGAGAGACAAGGACTAAATAGTGAAATAATGTCTATAAAAGAGACAAGATAATTCATTATAAAAGAGATTAATGCTGAAGAGAATTCTGGTGAAGATAAGAAGTCTTCATACAGATCTCATCAAACAAGCTAAAGAACAGAGCTAATATATTATGCAGACACCGAGCAATAGAGAAGAAAAACCATTCACTGAGAAGAAAGAAGTGGAGCAAGTGAATTGAAGAGAACATTGATCAGAAGAGGTATTATGAGCTTGTAATAGATCTAAACATCTTCAAGTTTAAGTTGTATTTATGAACATATCATATATTGTTTCAGTTTAACTATTGATTCAGAAAATCTCTTAACATAGTGAGATTTAACTATCCTTTAAATATTGAGATAAATCCCAAGGAGTATCAAAAAATTTCTCATGAAGATAGCATAGTGAATTCCAGGTATCAAGTGACAAACTATTAAATTTAAATCCTCTAACAAGGTCGCACTTAATAGTGTGTTTGTAACCTTTAACAGGGTTATCTCTTCATCAAGCTCACTTTAGAAGAGTGAAAATGGTGGGTTATTGGTCCCAAGTGTTTTTACCCCTAACAAGGTTTCCAAGTTAAAAATCTATGTGTCAAATGTGTATATGGTTCATTGCTTTGATTTTTTTCATTACACATTACTAAAACATGATTGATCAGTAAATAGTAAGTTATTTACTGTATTTTGGTAAAGACTAGACTTTTATTTAGTAAAGCTTAAGAAAAAAGGATAAACAGTATACTCCAAGAAGTAGTTATTTGATAAGATTATTTCAGTTATTTGATAAGATTATTTAAAGGCATACATCTTGTAGGATTGAAGATAAATAGAGGTTTTATATTTGTGGTTTAAAATTTTGGGTTGATTTATTGGATTCATTTTGTAGGCCACTAATTCACCCCCCTCTCAGTTATTCTAACAGATTATAACTTACTCTATTGTTCTTTAGGCATACGTGATCATAGAGAGTGCATCTAGAGACATCCCTGAGTCTCCAACCAAGATCACACACTCCAATTCTTACCACAACACATAATTAATCTATACTTATACTTGGCAGCACATCAAGAATATTGTCAACAAATATAACACCAAGTTGAAATAAATGAAAATACAATAATTGATCTTTCTGTCATCAAACATATAAAAATAAACAGTCAACACTCTCTGCATCAGTTGTGTGAATATAAATCATTTAGCGATTGGGGCATTTATGATACCAATTAAGATCTAAGTGATAAGAAGATTTTTTAAGACATTTTTATGAAAATTCTAACTCGGTGTAAGGTATTTATCTACTTGTATCTTAGTAATTTAAATATTTCATCATGAATACCCCTATTATAGTCAATGTCATAGATAGTGTTATAATTATGGACCTTGTTGCGTAATTGATGTTTTTCATTTGTTAAATACTTGTGTTAGGTATTGTATGTATTTTAGCAAGGGCCTATGTAATTTTTTGTGCATTGGGTAAGTTTTAACAGGCTGACCTAATTGCTTATTGTAACTTGTATAAAAGAAAGAAGTGTTTTGATGTGAAAAGATAGGGATTGGATGTATTAAATGTTCTGAGCATCTGGATGCTAGCTCTACTAAATATAGATCATTGATTATGTTTGTTATGCACTTCATTGGAATTTTTTAGGCAAAGCAAGTTTCTATCAGTCAGAACACTATTATAAGTATAACTTTATACCTATCTTTGGATAGTGGATCCAGAATGTGGGTTTAACCTTCACTTTGGGCAGTGTGCTCAAGCATTGGGTTTATCATTTCATTCAAATCCTAATAGGGTTGAGAAGACTCTGAATAGGGTTTGACCTTTAATAGGGACTTTGTACTAGATGTAATAATCAGCTCCTAACAGGGCTAGATATTTGACTTGGGATATAATATTTCTAGTGTATTATTTATAGTTGTTAATTAGCTCCCATGTTTTTTCCTTAACAAGATTTTCATCGACAACAAAATATTTGAGCTATGGTGTTGTTCTTGAAGTGTTCAGATTTGTATTATGTAATTGGTTTAAATTTTAAAGTTTAAACATTTAGCATATAATTGATTCACCCCCCTCTAAGTTGTATTATTCCTAAAAATTGGTATTAGAGCTTGTGGTCCTCTGAGAGAAAGCTTAATAGCTTGAGGGGATCTAGAGATGGCTTACTATAGGAAGGAAAATCCAAAATTTGAGGCTCAAAATTTTGACAGTTGGAAGAACATGATGAGAACTCATTTGATCTATTTGGGAATTGACTACTAGATGATTACAAAAATGTTGGACCTATCAAGGTATAAAATTAATTAGGTAATGCTACCGATGAAGAAAATTATTTTTTTTCTTACAATATTATTACAAGAGAAGCACTGATAAGCGTGCTCTCTGAGGCAAAATTTATAGAGGTTAAAGATCTTGATTTAGCTCACAAGATATAGACATGGCTTGAGGCTCTACTTGATGGAAATCAATATACTAAGTAGGCAAAACTATAGAATTGAAAGGATAAAATGGAGAATCAAGGGGTGCAAGATCATGAGAATGTCAAAGCATATGTTTATAGGGTTACAAAGGTTGTTACTAGAATCATAAAATTAGGAAGCACATATACTAAAGATGAATTTATCGCAAATATTCTTAGATCTTTGATACCTTCCTACAAAACTAAAGTGGAAGCGATAGAGGAGATCATACCAATGACAAATAATTTCAAGAGAGAAGTCCTGATTGCTAAGCTGACCACCTTTGAGATAGCAAAGTTACATGATTCTTTACCCAAAGTAAAGTTTGTGATCAAGGCTATTGTTCATAATGAAAAAAAGGCTTTATCAAGCCTTATGAGCACTAGCAAAAGTAAAAGACATTTAGAGCTTGGAGAATATGTTGATGAATGGGAAGAAGTAGAAGAAGAAGAAAAGAAACTAAATGAACTTATGGCTCAAAGAGGGAAAAGAAAGGAAAGGGTAAGTTTTAAAGAAAAATACGCCTAAATTTGTTTTCATGTAATACGATTGGTCATTTTGCATCTAGATGTCCTACAAGGGTTCCTAAGCATAAGCCTAAGTTTTACAAGTCTAATTACTCCGAGGATGAGGAATGCTACTATGCTAGTGAAGGTGTATTTGATGATGATTCTATGAATGATGAGATTGAAATTGGATTTATTTCTATTAAAGATGATGAACCTATTCATGAAGAAAAATCTCATGTCTCGTATGTTGAACATAAATCAGAATACGTCATTGATAATGGTTGTTCATATCATATGACTGGTGAAAAATAAAAAAATTTTCAATTAAATAGATATGATGGTGGTGTAGTCAGATTTGGTGATAACACTCATAAGTTGATCATTGGATTTGGTTCAATATCTCTTGATGGTAAAACTAGCATTGATGATGTCTTACTTGTTGATGGACTTAAGAACAACTTGTTGAGTGTTGGACAACTCATAGACAAGAGATATCATTTATAGTTCATGGATGGAAATTGTACTATTAGAGGTCAATCTGGAAATTTGATTGCATAAGGTACTAAGTCAAGTGGTAATGTGTTTAAGATAAATACTACAAATTCAACTTGTTTTGTTTCGAAGGTAGATGAAATTTGGTTATGGCATAGGAGGTTTTCTCACATAAACTTTGATAATATTGTAAGGGCCAATAACACTAATGCAGACAAATATTTGCCAAATATTGTGAAGCCTACTAACACTATGTGCAGAGAGTGTGTGATGGGAAAAAAAACTATGAGAATCTTTTAGAGAAAATTCTTTTCAGAAAGAGGGAAGTTGGATCTTGTACATACAGATATTTGTGGTCCTACAAGGACTAGATATTACTATGATGAAAGTGACTTTATAATTTTTGTTGATGACTATTCTAGGATGATGTGGGTTGCATTTCTCAAAGAAAAAATTGAATAATTTGACAAGTTTAATATTTTCAAAGAAAAAGTTAAGAATGAATCAAGTATTAAGATAAAATGTTTGAGGTCAGACAGAGGTGGAAAGTTAACATCATATTTTTTCAATGCTTACTGTGAAAACAATGGGATATATAGACATACTTTTGCTCCTAGGAAACCTCAACAAAATGGGATAGAAAAGAAAAAGAAATATAACTATATTGGATGTGGCTAGGACTATGTTGCTTGAAGGTATTGTATCTCATATGCATTAGAGAGAAGCAGTCAATACTACTGTCTACACTTTGAATAGAATTTATATCTAAGAAGGTACTATAAGACACCCTATGAACTTTGGTTTGGTTATGCTCCTACTATAAAATACTTTAGAATAGTTTGTAGCAAGTTTTATATCAAAAGAGATGATGAAATTGGAAAGTTTGATGCTAGAAATGATGAAGGAATTTTCCTTCGGTATTCTAATAGATGGCTTATAAATGCTTCAATCTAAGATTAAGAAAAATAGTTGAAAGTGCTAAAGTGAATATTGATGAGAGGTTTCAGAGTGAGGTCCCTAAAGATGAGAAGAGTACTGAAAATGAAGAGACAGAACAAAAACTTGAGAATCAAACATGCTTGGATGAGTCTATAGAAGAACCAAAGAAACCAAGGTATGTTAAGATGAATCATCCTAAGAATCAGATTATTGGTGATGTTAAGCACATGATGAAAAGGTCTAAATTCATAAAATGAGCTTTACTTAATTTTCCAAGTAGAACCTAAGACCTTTAATTAAGTATGTAGAGATGAATCTTGGACTAAGGAACTGCAAGAAGAACTAGATCAGATAGAGAAGAACAACACTTTGGAATTGTTTCCTATACATATGGATAAGAATGTAATTGAAACTAAATGGGTTTTCAAAAAAAAAATGAATGAAGAAGGCATGGTTGTAAGAAATAAGGGCTAGAATGGTCTTCAAGGTCTATTCATAAAAAGGAGGTATAGAATTTGAAGAAACATTTGCACCTGTTACGAGGCTAGAAAAAGGAGATTATCCCTTTCTTATGCAACACATAAAGACTTTAACTTATATCAGATGGATGTGAAGTCTACATTTCTAAATGTCGATCTAGAGGAAGAGGTCTGAATTGGGAAACCTAATGGTTTTTCTTTTATGGATGATGGAAACATGGTTTGCAGATGTAAGAAGGCATTGTATGGTCTAAAATATGCTCCTAGAGCTTGGTATTCTTAGTTAGACATGTATTTATTAGATCTTGGTTTTAGAAAAGGTAATGCAGATAGTAAAATATATTTGAGAACTTATGAAGATGAAATCTTCATTTTTTGAGTCTTTGTGGATGATATAATCTTTGGAGGCAATGACAAAATGAGTAACACATTCTTCGTGGAAATCAAAAGTGAATTTTAAATGTCTATGATTTGTAAAATGAAGTTCTTTCTTGGTTTGCAAATTACTCAAAGGAAACATGGTATCTTTATTTCTCAAACCAAGTATCTTAAGGAGTTACTAAAGAAGTTTGGGATGGAAGATTGTAAATCTATTGTAACACCAATGCTTACTGGATGCAAGCTTACTAGAATAATGATGAATCTCAAAGTATGTTTAAAATAAAAATACAAATCCATTATTCAAGGTTTGCAATATTTAACTCAAAGTAGACCAGACATAGCTAGTTTAATTGGAATTTTAGTAAGGTTTCAAGATGATCCTAAGGAGACTCAACTTTCCATAGTTAAAAGGATATTCAGATATTTGAAAGGGACACTGGAATATTTTTTATGGTATGAAAATTATGATGATTTTATAGTGCATGCATATACTGATGCTAATTGGGTAGGAAGTGTTGATGAGAGAAAAATAACCAGTGGTGGAGAATTTTTCCTTGGAAAAAGTTTGGTTTCATGTTTAAGTGAGAAGCGAGACTGTTTAGCTCAATCTATTGCGGAATCAGAATATGTAGTTGTTGCTATAAATTGCACACAAATTGTCTGGATGAAACAGATGCTAAAGGACATTGGGATAACCTTTGAAGTGAAAGTGGTTATACATTGTGATAATACAAGAACATTGAACATTTCAAATAATATTGTTGTGCATTCAAAGACTAAAAATATTTTGATCAACTATGAATTTTTGAGAGATAAGGCTACAAAGAAGGAAGTCATATTGGACGACATCAATACAAAGTAGAAAATAATAGATATAATCACTAAACCTTTGTCAAAAGATGTCGTTGAGTATCTTAGAGGTATTCTTGGCATGAGAACCCCGCCTTGTGAGATATAAATGATGCAAGAATGCATCAAGAAAGAAGTTATTAGAGCTATATTATTCTAGGGACTTGATGCCTGGATCTACTCCTCGGGGGGAGTGATTGCAGAAACACAACATAACATATTTGGGTGATCAAAAACTTGGTTTTTTCTAGGCATGAATATTTGAAAAATGTACATCTTGCAGAGGTGGGATGTGAAGAGAAGGAAAAGATCTATGGCACCCTTTTCCATTGATGTCGAAGGGATAGACATAAAATTGAAAAATCCCTACTATTTTGGGAGAAGTGTGAAGAGGATATTGAGAAGATTATATTAAGAAAGGTACTCTTTGGTTGATTTATTTTTACATATATTTCCATAAATTCCAAATGGGGAGATTTATGGAATTTATGTTTTTTTAATTTTTGACATTCATGACTTTTTATTGATGTCAACATATGTTTCAGTTGGATGCATTAGAGAGACTAGTTATCACACCTGTATATGTGAGATTGAAAAATATGTATGAAGAACGTATGGAATTTGAGAGTATGTGAGCACATATCTATGTTAAATTATTAGTGTATACCTTATGTCTAATGTTGTTGGATCTTATGTTGTTATTTTCATATGCTATAGTTATTTTGGTAAAGACAGGTTACAATACAATGACAAAGGATTATGACAAACATGGTCTCTGAGTTTTTGGGATAACTTATATGTGAACATGAGTTAAGATATGCGAGATAAAGGCATGATAGAATATACATGGGAGAAAAAAAATTTGTGATTCTTGGGTCACTTGATTCTTGATGACATCCGCTAAGGCATGTGGACTAGAGAAGACCATTTGGGGTTAACCACATAGATGTAACATTCTTTATGATTGGAGAGCATGAATTATAGATCTTGGTGCATAACTGATGATTTTTCTTTGTTAAATACTTGTGTAAGGTACCGTGTTTATCTTAGCAAGGGTATATGTAACTATTTTTGCATTCAAGATGTCTTAACATGACAACCTAATTACTTATTGTAACTTGTATAAAATATTGAAGTGTATTAAATTATAAAGGTATGGATTGGATGTACTAGATTTTGCGAGCATGTGGATGCGAGTTTTGTTGGATGTAGAGAAGTGATTATGTTTTTAATGAAATTAAAAATTGGAACTGTATAAGGGAAGAAAGTTTATATCAGTCAGTTCAATGTTATAAGTATACTTTTATACTTCTCTTTCGACAGTGGATCGACAAGGTGGGTATAACCATCAAAAGGTGTATTTAACCTTCAATTTGGGAAGTGTGCTTGGGTACTGGGCTCATAATTTAATTCAAATCCTAATAGGGTTGAAAAAAATCCTAATGGGGTTTATCCTTTAAAAGGGACTTTGTACTAGATGTAATAATAAAATCCTAATAGGGCTAGATCTTTTAACAAGGATACAATATTTCTAGTGCATTATTTGTGGGTGTTAATTCCCACCATGGGTTTTCCCATAACAGGATTTTCCTTGATAACATAATACTTATGTTATGGTGTTGTTCTTCAAGTGCTCAAATTTTATTTAATTAATTGGTTTAAAGTTTAAATATTTAGCATACAAATGATTCACCCCCATCTCAATTGTTTTATTCATAACAGAAAGGCCATGATCCAAGTTTAAGAAACATCCATTCAATTAAGATGAAGAGGATCGAAAGGGTGCTCTTTCAAATGTGACATATGAAGTTTTACATTTTGAGCACATTAGGGATTACATAGATGGAAATTTTTATGATTCCTGTACTAATCACCTAATGTATTTCTACATCACCAAGATTACAAAGAATGATAAATTAAAGGAGGAATTCAAAGCCTTCTAGCAGAAAAAATTTGCCCAATTTGCATAATTTATTATAATTGAAGAGGATGAATGAATTCACTACATTTTTAGTAGGACACATGGAGAATTTATATGGATCAACATGCCAATGAAGATTACAAAGGAGCTTATTTAAGAAGTAAAATTTTTATGGGCATTTAGTGGAATACCTTCATTAAAGATTGTGATGAAAAATACTATTAATGATCCTATCATAGTCATATAAGAAAAATGAGGTATTACAATCAATGATATAATAGAGGATGATGTCAAATTTGTAGCTATGGTGGTAGGTTATAGAGTTTATCAATCTAGTAGGGAAAATTTTGTGTCTGGTACTGTCATTTACATAGCATATCAGATGATCAAAGAAACAAGGAATATAATATAGGTGAGGTATGTAGAGGACAATTGATAGAGAATATAAAGAAGATCAACAAGGATAAAAAGATCTTATTTAATTTTGGGACCTTTATTTTCTTCATCTACTTCTATTATGAGTGAATTTCTAGGATTAGGTCCACTAAATTGGTCCAGTGATAGGATAGTTGTAGTATAGATCAGAGAATTGATGTATGGAATGAATAACCACATGAGAACAACTTATATTTTGGGATACTTCAAAGAATTTTAGAACATGATGCATGCTAGAGATAGAATTCCTTTGTCTTGTTGGTGTTTGAAAATGTTTATGCTACTTAAAGCTACCAATATGCCTTGAGGCTGGTGTTAGGAGTGGTTAGCTCCAAGTATGGATGCTCTGTAAGACAATTACATGAACTATAGGGACAAGACTTCCCTCTACACTTCTAGCTCTACAAAACAAAGGTGGGTTCACCTAATCCAAATAACTTATAAATCTTTCACAACTCTTCATCACTCTAGAATGCAACAACATAAGATGGTAAGAAAGTGCTAAATTCTAGACATGCATTCATTGACTCTCTATTACCAAGTAGGACATACAACCAACAACCATAAGATATGAAAGAACTTAGTGGTGGTTTTGATGTAAATGTTAAGAATATGACCAGATCAAATCAAACATTTACCAACAAAAGATTTACTAGTTCATGACCAATACCTTATCCATTGGGCAATCCCTCAATGTAGAGAAGAAAATAGAAATCCACCTATTGCCAAAGATTCATGGCCATAAATACAAGCAACTCAGATAACACACTTCTTATAGGATCATTATGCAGACAAACCAAATGAATTTATATCATTTCCAAAGCATATTTCATTTGATCCTAGATCAAAACTTATGAAAAACAACATATACATTAACAAACTCAATGCAATGAATTAGAAGATCCAAAACTCATAAGGAGACACCAAGGAGAGACTTAAAACTTAGAAAACTTGTATTAAGTATGATGAATCAGGGTTTGCAACTATCTGATTGAAGATAACACCATTCAATAAAGTGTAGAAGATCAATGAAATTTCTAAATTCTCTTGAAAATAGTCTAAACAAATATGATATATCCCTAGGACCAAAAATTCTGGAACTAACACTTATGCTAAAAATTTTGGAACCCCTAAAATAGAGAAATGAAATCCTTAAGTACAAGTATGAAACCCTAGGAGTGGTTTCTCAACAATTTTCCCTCCGAGCAATCAATACAATCCTATCTTGTAAGCTGGTCTTTCTCCAAAAGATCACTAAAAAGATATGTCCTAAAAAAACACTTGCCAAGCCACAAAGATATGATATGTCTCATTAATGGAGAACAAACGCAACATGGGAAGAGACATCCCAAAAAGGAAAGCAAGATCAGAGATCCATAAATCAACCATGCTACACTAAATGCACTCAGACCCACAAAGAACATCCCTAGCCACTAAACGACCCCACTCCCTTGGAATTATAAGAACATGCCGCCATGATAAAATGCGTAGAGAAATTTAAAATTTAAAATTATCATTTAAACGGCTAACTCCTCTCACACAAAATGCATCAACAATTGATATTAAGACCTTTTTGCAACTTTAAAATAGGGTCGTCGATGAATTTTATGTTACCCAGGAACTTTATTAAACTTACTTTAACTAACCCAAGTGCAACCACGGTCTATCATGAGACTTAGAGGTAATGTAGTCACCGAATCGCCAAACCTTTTACCTAACCCTTGGTTTATCATGTGATATAACACCAACCATACATCTTCCCCTTCATCTAAAGTCTATGTTGAGTCGTTGACTCACTTAATTCTTTGAAAAATTTATTCTAAGATTAAGCGAGAAGCACCCACACTTGGGCCCACCAATTTCCATGAGGCAACATCCCATTGGGCTTTGGAGACACTTGTCCTTCTTTTCCTGCGTAGGTCCCACACTCTTTACTGCCAACTTAGACTCATGCCAAGCCTTTTCACCATTACACAATTCTTATCTTCCTCACATCTTTCCTTCACATGATAGTGCATCACCATTGGATATTAATCTGCCTTCAATAATCCTTTTCCATTTACCACCACACATCTCTGTCTGAGTCAATCCATCTTTCGGTCCCACCAAACCAGTCTATAGACTATGTCACATGGCACCACCTTACTCACTGGGATCTTTGTCGGGTGTTCAATCAACCTGGCCTTCCACTTGTAAAACTTTCTACATGTCACACCCATGCCATTATGAGATCCGACTAGACGTGTCATGACTCAGATTACACCATTGCACCCTGCTGCCACATGTCACCTCACAGAACTTGTCATTTGAGTGCAAGCCCAAAAAAATTTCCACCTTGTCCGCCAGATAGCTTCCACTAACCGCAACACTTCACAAACTATGAGCCAAAAATGTGCTTACCTTTCAACACTTAACCTATTATGGGCTCAGGTATAAATTTTTTAAGTTACTTCAACTCATAGCAAATGTGGGATATATGACCTGATGCGTTTAAATCTCAAAACACACCAGTGAAGACACAAAGACCTAAGTGAATTTTCTTACTCCACAAAGACAACCTAAATGGAACAAAACATGGCTACAACACCTCTCTACAACCCACTCATCTGAGAAACATATAGGAAACACATTAAAACTTTTGAAAATCTACCATGGAAGCCCTAATTTCTTAAACAATCCTAATAGTGGCTTTGATTGGAGATGTATGTATCTCATAGGCATAGCAAGGATCCAAAATCTCATGGATAAGTAGACCACCCAAAAAAAATGGAAGGGAAATGTAACCTAAAACAAAAAGCAGGAAACAATAGAAGGAAACCCTACTCCTAAAACTATAGAGACCTATTTACAACTACTGTTCATGGATTTCAGACTTCAAGAGAAGTAAAATTTCAAGAATTTTCTATGAATAGGGAATTCCAAAACATTTCCAACCAATTCCTTAAGAATATAAGAATCTAAAACCCATTTACTATCAATAAAATATGGTCCAAGAAAAATAGGATCAAACTTACAATGTTTTCCTTTATCTTCAAGTCTGGTATTCCACATTAGGACCAAGTCATTAGCTTCAAAAAATTTGACAGTTGTTCTTTTCTCAAACAAATTCTTATACTACAACATCAACTGAACATTCTTTTCATATGCATCCCTCCTTGATTCATCTAGTTGTATCAAGTGATCCATCCTAATTTTCATATTATCATCCATCTCTTCAACATACTCTTGGACAAAATTGTACATCTATAGTAGATTGTTTTGAGAAATCTAGCATGAATACCATACACCAAATCAAAGGGTGCACAACCAATTCTTTCTTGGTTGTTACTTTGTCAGCGCACAGTGCTAACTGCAACTTTTCATCCCAAGCTTTCGTGTTCTTGTCCAACATCCTCTTAAGTATCTTGATCAAACTTTTATTACTGGATTTAGCCTAACCATTCCCTTGTGGGTGATATGGGGATGAGTAAGATATTTGGATCACATACTACTAGCAGAAAGCACTAAACTCTTCTGAACTGAAACACATTTCATTATCCACCATAATACTCTCTAGACATCCAAACCTAGTCCAGACATTTTGTAGCATGAAATCAATTACCACCTTACTAGTAGCCCTTCTATTGGGGATTTCTTCAACCCATTTAGTAAAATAGTCACTTGCTACTAGAATCCATGAATAGCCTCCACTTGACTTGATTGCAATCTCACCAATGAAGTCCATTCCCCATTTTTGAAAAGGTGCTTCCACTACAAAAAGATTTAAAGGAAAATTTCCCCCAAACTTGAGTTTACCTACAAGTCTTTGGTAGACATCACATTCTTTAACATAACTTTGGGCATCCTTGAAGATAGTTGGCCACCAAAAACCAGATCTAAGAATTTTTGTGTAATATTCTTAGCCATGTAGTGACCTCCACATGCACCATTATGCCTTAGTTCCATGAAGCTTTTGGATTTGTTAAAATTAACACACTTGAGAAATACTCCATCATTGCTTCTCCACCATAACTATCCCTGAATTATTACATACATATTATCCTGCAACTTGACTATTCTTTTCCTATTTTCATTTATGTCATGGGGTAACACCATCTTCTGCAGATATCCAACAATGTCCTTATACTAGTCACAACAATCTATATCACAAATATAGGGCCTTTGGTCCTCCTCCAAAATATTTATGTGATTGGCATCCAAATTTCTTTGAGCCATGAACTTTGTAAGTGCCATACCCCTGACCAACTTTGTATTATGGATATCAATGTTAAATTCTTGGATTTTGTTTATCCATCTACATCTCCTTCCTGACACCTCTTTCTGGACTAAAATATCTTTTACACTAGCACTAGGTACATAAGCAATCACAACTGCTCCTACCAAATAACACCTAAAATCTTTGACAACTTTGACTAAAGCATAAGCTTGTTTTTCCATGATGTCATATTTGAGTTCTGCTACTTGCAAGGACTTACTGAAAAATGAAATGGGCTTCTCAAAGCCCTCTACATTCTTCTGTAGTAATACTGAAGCAATTTTATTATATGAAGCAAAGGAAAATATTTGCAAAGGTTTACCATAATTTGGTGTTCTTAGGACTGGAGCATCCTTAATAGCCTATTTGATACCTGAAAAAGCCTTGTATTTTTCTTGATTCCATTCTACCTTGGCACCTTTCTTCATCATCGTTGAGATTGGAATACTTGTTTCAGCAAAGTTAGTAATAAATCTCCTCAAGAAATTCACTTGTCAAAAGAAGGATTTAATGCCCTTAACATTATTAGGCTGATGAATCTTGTCAATTGCATCTATCCTTTAAGGGTCAATCCTTACTCCATCTCTAGAAACAATATGCCCTAAAAGATTTCCCTCTGTCACCCCAAAAACATACTTCTTTGGGTTAAAAGAAACCTCGTATTCCAATGCTCTCACAAAAATTTTCTCAGGATGACCAAAATGTTGTTCCTCTTTTGCTGAATAGGCAGCAAGGTCATCCTGGTATACAGCTAGGAAATAATTTATAAAGTTTGCAAATGCTACATCCATGGCTCTTTGAAATTTTTCTCCAACATTTGTCAAACCAAAAGGCATTTTGACATACACATAAGTACCCCATGGTGTGGTGAATGTAGTCTTGAACTGCTCTGATTCCTTGACCATAACTTGATTGTACCCTAAAAATCCATCTAACATAGACATCAATACTGATCTAGTGACTCTTTGTAACATAGCTTCCATGTTAGGAAACCTATAGTTATCCTTTAATGAATTGATGTTCAAATTCTTGAAGTCTACACAAAGCCTAATATCACAATTTTTCTTTCTTACTGGCACCAAATTTGATACCCATGTTGAATGTCTTATTGGTTTCATTATTCCAGCATCCCTCATCTTCTTCAATTCTTCTTGCATCTTGGGTGCTAGGGTGGGATTGATAGTTCATAATTTCTATTTGAAAGGCTTTGTGCCTTCTTTTAAAGGAATCTCATGTTGGAAAAGGTTCTCTTTGTATGCCTTCAAGTCATCATAAGACAATGCAAAGACATGTTATACTTATTTAGAAGGTTAGCCAAAAAATCTCAGAGTTTAGAGGATAGTTTCTTACCAATGTATACCTTCTTAGGAGCTTCATCTATCCCTAAATTTACTTTGTCCAAATTTTCAAGCTTGTTCACGGTCCTTGAAAAATATGACTTGTCCTTATTGTCAAAATATTTCTCAAGCACAACCAATGCTTTAGGAACTCTGTTTGACTTCAGCTGCAGGACGTATTTTCCAAAAATAGTATCCTTACCATCCACAGTCTCTACATACCCACTAAAGTCCATCTCTTTGTTTCCAAAATCTCATTCACAATGCAAAAACCTCAAAATATCTAAATCATCTTCAAAAACTTGCCAACTTTCAATATTGTCTAGGATAGAAGGTCTAGATTGAACTTCAATCTTAGAAATTCCTGCAATTCCTACAACAAGTCTTCCATTTTGTTTTGATTCTTATCCATCTAGTCAATACCAAAACCATCAAAATTTTCTATTTCATCCCATACAACATTCTTATACTACCTTAGTCTCTAATTTTCTGAAGCATATTTAGACATTATTTGAGAGATCACTAACTTAGAGTCTCCAATCACCCTGAGATTCTTTATTTTGTGTCTTGAAGCCAATCTTAGTCCAAAAAAAAAGGCCTCATACTCTGCAATATTGTTATCACATGTGAATAAAAAGGTGAATGAGAACTTGTAAGTCTTACCACTAGGAGTGATCAATATAACTCCTGCACCGGCTCCTTACTTTGATCTTGCACCATCAAAGTACATTGTCCACAAGTCATTGTTGTCTTCTATATTATATTTTTCTTCAGTGAATAAAATATGCTGATTTTCTACCCCAACCTTCCCATCTTGGACTTGGAAATTTCCAATGTTAGTATCCAAGAAGCATTTCATATTATTATCATTAATTTTGTCAATCATGTAAGGAGTTATTTTTTCTCTAGATACCTTGACACTTTGACCAGTGATATCAAAGGTTGCAAGTGAGAGATCACATTGAATACTCCCTCCCATTGAGGCACTCCACTTCCTTGATAAAAGCATTCCATATTGAGGATGGATGTCCACTACCAAAACACTCATAGTTAGCATCTTTTTAGGGCATGCAAAAATTCTATAAGGCAGAGCTTTAATGGTAACTATGATAGGTACCTCTCTAGAGTCTGGGTATGTGCAGGATCATGGTATGTCAAAAAGTGGTGATGTAAAAATAAGTCCTGATTGGTAGACTGATTGAAAAACAGCTATAACTTTCAAATGGTATATCATTTTTTAAATATGAAACATCTGTCACATTCTATGCTTTTCCTACTATAGTAAAAAAACAAAAAAATTCAATTAGATGAAGCTTAGACTAAGTTAAGGTGGTCAGGCACGAGAGTTTTTATATTCTGAAAAAGTTGTAGAAGAAAAATCATAATTAATTATTTACTTGGAAACAAATTATCACAAAATATGTGTCACATCCGGACATAAATCTACTACTTATATCTAGAATCTAGTAAAAAAATATTTTCATTTGATTGTGTTTAAGGTGGTCAGACATATGCCTACTTCTTATCTTTTTAGTCCTGATTGATAGAGTTGTTGAAAAATAGCTATAACTTTCAAACGGTATAACATTTTTGAAATCCAAAACATGAGTCACATTCTATGCTTTTCCTGCTGCAATTAAAAACTAAAAAAAATTCAATTTGATGAATTTTAGACTAAGTTAAGGTGGTCAGACATGAGATTTTTTATATTCTGGAAAACTTGTAGTAGAAAAATCATAATTAATTATTTACTTGGAAAAAAATTACAAAAAAATATGTGTCACATCCAAACATGAGTCAACTACTTATATCTAGAATCTTGTAAAAAAATATTATCATTTTATTGTGTTTAAGGTGGTCAGACATACACCTTCATCTTATCTTTTTCCTGAAATTTTCATACTACCACATTGAAATTTAAAATTTTACCATATAGAATATTTTTTTTGTAAAGAAGGGATAGTAGCTTAGAAACTAGATTCAATTTGCTACTGATTCTCTTCTTACACATTTTTGATATAAGATTGATAACTTGTCCAAATGTTTACGTCAACTTTCCTAACCCTAATTTTCTCAATTTTCATTGCCACTTAAGGCCTAGTTTGGCATACCATGTTCCTGCACATACCCATCCATTTCTTGATATCTCCCATGAGGAGAATCAACTTGCAGTCCCAATGACTTCATGATTTCTACTGGCATAACAGTATTTAATGCCCCAAAATCTATCATACAATTCTTTACCCTCTTACCGTTTATGACGAAGGTAAGGAAAAATAGATCTAAAACTCCTAAAGGAGTGCTCACATGATTTATACTTAAGAAATCTTGAGGGATATTTGAGACAGTCACCTCTGATTCCTTCACTTTATTATCAGATTTCTCTTTTGATCTTCCCATTTTCTCAACCTCTTCCTACTGTTGCATTCTTGTGGAAAATATTTTGTTCACCCATGTTAAAGTTTTTTCCTTGTGTCCCTCAATCCTCATCATCTGAAAGAGTGGAACTTTGACTATGATTTGTGACAACAATTGCCCCATATCAACTAGAGTATATTTCAAATCAGAAATTCCTTGCTTCAAAGTAATAACATTCTCATTTTCAATTTGAGTAGCAAGACTTGGCTCAATCTTTTTTCTATCCTCTTGAAAGGGTGGAGCACTTATTTTTGGTGTCTTTACCTTCACCTCATGGACAATAATTGGATTATCAGGCATATCTCCTTTCTTGACCTTTGTTCTCTTGACATCTTCAACATCCTTTTCTTTTCCTATTGCTTTCTTAGTTTTTTGTCCTGCCTGTCTAACAAAAATACCAGAGGGTCTGCCATAAGAATATCCCATTTCTCTGCTTCTCAAATTGTAGCTACTCCTTTCTCTAAAATCTTGTATTGAACTCAACAACATCCTCATTCTTATGTTTCTTGATGTTATACAACTCATTTAGCATAAAACATTCATTTATCTTATCACCATATTTTTCTTTTAAAAAACTCTCTAACTCATCCATAGATCCTATAGAACCAAAGGAAAAGCCCCTAAACCAGTCGCTAGCATCTTCAACTAGAGATTTCACAAATAGCTTCATTATTACATCCTCATGCATGATCTCATAGTCATCCATCATATCAATAGAATTTTTTAGATGTTCCTCACAAGTAATAACATTATTCCCAGCAAACTTGGGAAGTTTATTTATGATTTCATTTATAACTACATTTGGATAACCAGGAACATCAATGAAAGGAAATTGTTTTTACCTATCTGCATGAGTTGGTCTCCTTGGAAAGGGGTTGTCCTTTTGAGAAGAAGATGCCTTTTCATGTGATGTTTTAGCTACCTCAGCACCAGAAGGCCTAGAAGTCTGCCTAAGAAAATCCATCTTCTTCTTAATTTCTAAACCAGTAGCCTCCAACTTGGCCTTTTCAATCTCTTTTTCCATTCTAGCCCTTTCTAGATTAGTATCCAACTTGGACATCCTATCTAATGAAACCTTGGGATTCATAGGTTCATCTATTTGAACACTTGTCACTTTTTGTTTACCTTTATTCCTTGGTCCATGGGTAGTAAGAACTGGCTAGATGACAGGTTCCTCTTCAACATGTTTAGGTTCATTGCCTCCAACCTTTGCAATTTCCATTTCTTTTTCTCAAGAAAACTTTGGTCATGTCTGATCTTATCTTCTTTTTCCTTTTCACTTCTTTGTCTGATGGAAATTTTCTCATGGATTCTCCTATCCAATTTAGAAATCTCTTCTACCACACTATCAGAATCAGGGAGAGTAGTATCAGATTCTACAATTTCCTTCTCACTAGGAGTGTGATAATCATCATAAGCACCCAATACCAAATCAGCAATTCATACTCTGATACATTGCCTTCATTTCTATACTAGAAAGTCATCCTCCATCTTATCTTTAGGATATCTCTTCACCCAAGATCTAGTGTTCCTATGACTCATGTCAAGAAAGTGTGTGCAAATTGAAATATGTTAATGATCACTACTACAGAGAAATATCAGAGTCCCCACACAAAAATTTGGGAAAATACAACACTTACCAAAATCAAAATGGTAGAGAAAACACTCACAAAACACAAGGTACTTTATACTTCCAATAGTCAACTTACTGGTCAATTAGGACACTATTCTACACTCTATCCTGAATAGACTGGTCATTTTGTTGGTGTTTGAAAATGTTTATGCTACTTAAAGCTACCAATATTCCTTGATACTGATGTTAGGAGTGGTTAGATCCAAGTATGGAATCTCTGCAAGATAATTGGACCAACTATAGGGACAAGACTGCCCTCTACACTATTGGCTATACAAAACCAAGGCAGGTACACCTAATCCAAATAACATATAAATCTTTCTCAACTCTTTATCACTCTAGATTGCAACAATAGATGATGGTAAGAAAGTTCTCAATACTAACCAGGCATTCATTGAATATCTATTACCAAGTAGGACATACAACCAACTACCATAAGATATGAAAGAACTTAGTAATAGTTTTGATTTAGATTTGAAGAATATAACTAGACCAAATCAAACATGTACCAACAAAAGATTTACTAGTTCATGAACAGTGCCTTATCAATTGGGTAATCCCTCAATGTAGAGAACAAAATAGAAACCCACCTATAGGAAAATATTCATAGCCATAAATACAAGCAACTCATATTATAGGTTTCTTATAGGATCCTTATGAAGACAAACCAAATGAGTTTATATCATTTCCAAATCATATTTCATTTGATTCTAGATCAAAACTTATGAAAAACAACATATACATTAACAAACTCAAAGCAATGAATCAGAAGATTTAAAACTCACAAGGAGATACCAAGGAGAGACTTATAACTCAGAAAATTTGTATTAAGTATGATGAATTAGGGTTTGCAACTATCTGATTGAAGATAATACCATTCAATAAAGTGCAAAATATTAATAAAATTTAAATATTCTCTTGAAAAAAGTCTAAAAAAATCTGATGTATCCCCTAGACCAACAATGCTGGAACCAACACTTATGGTCAAAATTTTGGAACCCCTAAAATAGAGAAAGGAAAGCCTTAAGTAGAAGGATGAAACC
This sequence comes from Thuja plicata, assembly GCA_018584345.1. Classification (NCBI taxonomy): domain Eukaryota; kingdom Viridiplantae; phylum Streptophyta; class Pinopsida; order Cupressales; family Cupressaceae; genus Thuja; species Thuja plicata. Next base: position 2,609,088 of record MU227907.1, read on the forward strand.
CTAGGAGAGGGTTCTCAATAACTATCTATATCTCAGAAAATGGAAGCACTCCCATTTAGGACTAGTTTAGGCCTTTGAGTAAGTGGTTTGGGTTCATTTCAAGCACCTTGAATGGTTCTTTGACTTGGATCTTCTTTTTTCCCCTGATTCTTCCCTATTTACCACTTTTCTTCTACCTTTTTTGGCACTTTGCTCCAGATTTTGAGATTCTTGAACTCAGGGTCAAAATTGACCTTACTACATCAAGCTTGACCTCAACCTTGACCTAGGTCAAGTTAGACCTCTACCCTGACCTAGGTCAAGGTCAACCTTGACCCTATCCCAGGGTTCAAATTTTAGATTCCCTAGACTTCTCGATGTCGGCTTTAGGGAGAAATTGTTTCCTGCTTCCGAGTCGGCTGTTCCGGGTTCTGAAGCAGTGGATCTTGAAATTAAATTTAATATAGGTCCACTTTTAGGGGTATAGGTCTAATGGGAATTTAAATCTCCTATTTAGGCCTCTCTAGAAGATTGTGCCCTAGATTTGTATATAAGGAAGCCTTCTCCTCTCATTTTCTCTAAGACTTGAAGACTTGAAGAAGTGAAATCTAAGTATGAAGGACAAGATAAGAAGAAATATTTGAAGAAAGCTAAATATCTATTGAAGCATTCATCTAATCTCAAGCATCCAAGCATTCGAGCACTGAATTCATCAAGGAGATCCATTGGTAGCCATTGAAGGATTCAAGCTCTATGGAGCATTCTTGTTGAAGATTTCTCCATCCATATCCATACAAGATTCTTCGTATTCCAAGATCCATTAAAGATTGGTGTTGAAGATCCAAAAGTAATTGATTTGAGACATCCTACATTTGACATTTTATATTCTACATCCATTTGGTGCATTCATACTTGTGGATCTGCGGATTCGAATCCGCCACAAGGGTTTCTATACAAGCAAGGTGAATTCATTTATTTTCTTTGTTTATTTATGAAATTTAAATTATATTCTAAGGTTAATTCCAAAACTGGGGTTTGACCAAGGCAAACCCCTCCCCCCCCCAAAAAAAAAATCATTTTTCTTGCAGGGACAGGTTCGAGACATCGAATTGGAGTGCAGATCTGGATACCCTTTTCGGCAAACTTTCAGGATCTGGAAATACATTTTCTGTCAGACTGTCCAGGTTAGAATTGGAAATTTTGGGTAACAATCAGAACTTTTGGGTTATAATTGGAGATTCTGGGTCAAAATTTGAACTTCTGGGTCAGAATCAGAGATTCTGGGTCAGAATTAGAAATTTTGGGTCAAAGGTGACATTCATTTTTGGGTCAAAATCGACCTTTCTAAAAAAGGAAAAAGATTTTTGGGTTTTGTAGATCTCACAGTTCTGGTTTAGGATCAAGGAAATCAATAGTTTATGAGACCATTTGATAGGGTTTTCAATAGATTTTTTTTTTAGAGGTATGCATTTTATTCCATTATTCTTTGCAAACATTTCTAGATTTACACCCCTTATCATTACAATTAAATATAAGTGGTTAAATATGGCATAGGGTCTCCTTTATGTGCAAATCTCCATTGTTCAAAACCCTATCTAATGATCTCCATTTTTCCATGTTACATTTTGGTGAACTGGACATGAAGACAACTCTTTCATTTTGGTGTTAGATTTGCATCTTATGTTAGGTCTTACATGCATTTAAAAGTAGATTTATTTTATGCTCTTATATGTTAAAAATAAAAGTCACAAAATTCTTTAAAAATACAAAAAAAATTTACATTTTTCATGCTTGTATTGTTACTTTGTGTTCAACATGTATGATTTTTGTTTTGAATACTTTGATGAGGCTTTTGTTGTGAAAGAGGATAGTTCCCCTAATGAGGTACATGTAAGTGAGGATGAGAAGTGTTTGAATAAGATCCCCATGGATCCTAATCCTTTTTAATCCTCCTCTACAACCTCTTCAATTGACCTTTACCATAGGGTGTGTGCATGGTTACCTTCATGTTCCACTATTTACAACATTGATACACCTAGAAAGACTTCATTTAGTGTGTGTGATGTTTCTTTG
>MU227907.1:2611235-2658886 GCA_018584345.1 Thuja plicata
GATCAAGATTTAGTGATTTATGGTGCTCCTACAAGGTGCTTTATTGATAGGGATGATAATCCTCCTATTTGGGATGAACCTTTGGATTTGGATGTTGATTACTCTCTTCCTCATGAAGCCATTGTGGATTATTTTACTTTTTGGGATGAACCCTTGGATAAAGACATTGATTTATCCCCTCCTCGTAAATATGCCTTGATACAAGAGGGTGATTTATTAATGGATGGCATATTCATACATGATGGTGACTATTTTCTAAAACACACTCCCCTTATGTAGACATTTTAGAAAAAGAAGAAGACATTATAGATTCTTTACCTCCATTTGGGATTCCTTCTAGTGATGAGGAATTAGTAGAGAATGATATGAATTCCCTTAATGCTCTTCCTCTTAGTGATGATCTTATGGAGAATCAAGATCCTACCTCATCTCCTCCTAGGATGTCTTCTTTATGTCCTTCTTATGAATTTATTCATAGTGTTGAGACAACTAACATGGTTTATCCAAAACCCTTGTTGACTATTAAAGGTTGTCCTCACATTACTATCAAGGGTAAACCTAGGGATCCTTTCAATTTCTTTGATAACATGAATTCAATTTCACATGCCTATCATACAAGGAATATATATTTGTTAGAAAGCTCATTCAGAGTATTTGTGCGATGCAAAAGGATGTCTCCCTGTTCTTCCATTTGAGCCTTGCGCTTGAGCCCCGAAGCCATGAAAATAGAAAAATTTCTATTAGCCTCTACAAATGGCCTCTATTCATAGGGTTTCCATAGAAACTATTTTTGATAGAAACTACTTTCAATTGAAACTAATTAGTTTTGATCGAAACTAATTTCTATTGAAAGTAATTGAGTGAAATTGCCATATTCAAGGAATTTCGATAGAAATTACTTTCTATCAAAAGTCCCTACTTTCTATAGAAATTACTTTCTATCAAAAGTATTTTCTAAATCTGCATTCTTTGAAATTTTCAAGAGGAATTTCTTCCTCTGAAAAATTTTAACCCACTATTGTGGGTTCACCTGATGTCAATCTAAATGACAAAGGTGCAAGCACTTTCATACCTGAACTTGGTTTACCTACTATTTATATTTGTAATGGCAAGGAGATGGAAAAACAAAAGGACATGACTGATAAATTAATTTTTGAGAATTAAGTGATGTAAGATCCTGGGGTTAGGACATAACGAGAAGAGGTGACACAAAAGGAAGCTAAGAAAGAGAAGATAGAGAAAATGCAGGTGAAAGTGAAGCAAGTAGATAAATAAAAAGGTAAATAGGTAGAGGATGTTCAACAACTTAATCAAAGGCCACCATTAAAATAAGAACCCCAGGAGGAAGATGAGATTAAGGTGGGATTATAAAAGGAAAATAAAGGAAAGGGAAAGGGAGGAGACACTGTGAAGGAAGTAAAAGATTTTATAGAGGAGGACTATTTGGAATATGTTACACAACTATCACAAGGGATAGTTGACTTATCAGTCCTTTCACCCCTTGAAAACTAAAACTTGCACAATTTTTAGAGGCCCCAGCAAGGGAAGAAATGCTTAAGACCAACATAGAAGATAGTACATTGTTGAAGTAGGAATCTCGTATATTGGAAAAATTGATGCCAAATTTTGTCAAGGGTGCAACAGAGAACCTCTCTAATAACCTCAAGAGCCTTATAAATGCAACAAGTACTCAATTTGAGTTATTTGAGAGGTTGGATAAAATAAAATTTAGGAGAGAATTTGATGAGAAAATTTTCAATGAGCTTAAAGAAAAGATAGCATATGATAGCATGATTTTAGAAACACAAATTAATGGCATACAAGATTCTTTGACTAAAGGTGGTAAGATATATAAGTTATAGGATTGTGAACTAAAATTTGATTAGACAGATCAATTATTTGATCCATTAAGTAATTCCACATCTGAACTGAAAGGTCAAGTGGTATATCTACTTGACAAATTCAACGGTATACAAAAGGAAAAGAACTAGATTATTGGGAGAGTTTGAGAGTTTAGAAGTTTTATTGCCCCCAAATTTAAGATATTTTTAAGTGCAGCCAAGGAGGCCCAGGTTTCCTTAGCAACATCAAACCATGTTGGATTAAAATTGGTGGAAGAAAAGGTGTTTCTATTCATTGGAAACAGCTTCATGTTCAGCAATTTCATTAAATGTTGGGACAATTATCTGCAACTACTAAAGATAATTTTTGTAGACATCTTCAACATAATGTAAGTTAATAAAGTTTGTGCAAGTATATATGGCATATGTATATAAGTTTTGTATGTAAGGTATGTTGGAAATATTATAGGCTAGGTGACTGAGAGGGGGGGGGGTGAATTAGGAACCAATAAAACTTGTTCACTTATATCCTTTATTAGATTGTCTAATCTAATTGCATGCATGGACCAGTAAATAAATAAACATTCATAACACTTGACACAAGCTTTGGTTACCAAAAAACCTTCCAAATAGAAATTAAAACTAGGGTGGGGATGATACCCACAAGATTTAGAATTGCAGTAATAAAGTTGGCCGGTTAAGGCTTACAATTGACCACTTCTGATGATCTACCCTATTAGGAGCAATAAGTATTGTTAGGTCCACCTTGTGAAGGGATTTATACAATACAGTTAAGTATGCACTTTGTTAGGAGATTTGTGAAGGACTGTTAGGTTCACCTTGTTAAAGGATTTGACTACTGCAGCTGTTAAGATGAATCAATGAATGATCTGCTATGCAACTTTGATTTGCTGAATAACATCCTTTGATGTTGTACTGATCACCTGAATGTGTTAGATGAGTCTCTGTTGTTCTTTTATAATGTTGTAGCCTTCTAATCAATCTACCTCTTCATATTCGCATCTATACATGTATTAAATGTTGTTGTAATGATTGATGATGCTCTTTGGATAAACAAAGTGTCTTACATATATACCTATCAAAATCAAATACCTCCATAAGTTGGCTACTATCATATTAAATAGTATCATGCTTGTAATTTTACTTTGTGTTCAACATGTATGATTTTTGTTTTGAATACTTTGATGAGGATTTTGTTGTGAAAGAGGATAGATCCCCTAATGAGGCACATGGAAGTGAGGATGAAAAGTGTTTGAATAAGATCACCATGGATCCTATTCCTATTTCATCCTTGTCTACAACCTCTTCAATTGACCTTTACCATAGGGTGTGTGCATGGTTACCTTCATTTTCCACTATTTACAACATTGATACACCTAGAAAGACTTCATTTAGTGCGTGTGATGTTTCTTTGTCCTCTCTTGTATTACCTTGTAAGGATATATTAGAGAAAGTTGATGACTTTAATCTTTCTCTTTATGGAGATGAGTTGAGGATTGATGTTAATACTTTGCCTAATATATGTCTTTTCTATAAGCCTACTTTAGAATATAATCTACCTTCTTTCCCCTTTAGGGATCAAGATTTAGTGATTTATGGTGCTCCTACAAGGTGCTTTATTGATAGGGATGATAATCCTCCTATTTGGGATGAACCTTTGGATTTGGATGTTGATTACTCTCTTCCTCATGAAGCCATTGTGGGTTATTCTACTTTTTGGGATGAACCCTTGGATAAAGACATTGATTTATTCCCTCATTGTAAAGATTCCTTGATACAAGAGGGTGATTTATTAAAGGATGAAATATTCATACATGATGGTGACTCTTTTTCTAAAACAAACTCCCCTTATGTAGACATTTTAGAGAAATAAGAAGACATTATAGGTGCTTTACCTCCATTTGGGATTCCTTCTAGTGATGAGGCATTAGCAGAGAATGATATGAATTCCCTTAATGCTCTCCCTCTTAGTGATGATCTTATGGAGAATCAAGATCCTACCTCATTCCTCCTAGGATTTCTTCTTTACATCCTTCTTATGAATATATTCATAGTGTTGAGACAACTAACATGGTTTATCCAAAACCCTTGCTGACTATTAAAGGTTGTCCTCACATTACTATCAAGGGTAAACCTAGGGATCCTTTGGATTTCTTTGATAACACGGATTCCATTTCACATGCCTATCATAAAAGGAATAACCCTCATCCTACTGTTCTGACTTCTTTACCACCTTCTCAACCCATTCTTCCTCCTCCACCCCATCTTTCTAGCAAGGAGTATGATTTGATAAACCAATTACGTAAAACCCCTGCCAAGATTTCTTTAAGGGAGCTTCTTCAAACTTCACCCACCTATCATGAAGCCTTGAAAAATTCTCTAGCAACTCTTTCCACTCCACCTCCTAATCAAGATAACGTCAATGCCTTCTTACAGTGCATGCATGCTACCCCAGGTCCTCCTGACATTGTATTTACTCACAAGGATTTACCTTCTAAAGAAGTTCAGAATCAATACGATGCTCTTATGGTTGCTATTACTATCAATAAGAGTATCATTCCTAGGATCTTTATTGACAATGGATCTAGGCTTAATATTTGTAACATGGACATGCTCAAAGTGATTAAAGCCAATCTTTCAACTATTCAACCTAATAATAATGCTATACATAGCTTTGATAACATTGATAATAATAGTTTGGGAATCATTACCTTACCTATCAGAGTAGGTCTAGTCATCCTGAATACTCCTTTTGATGTTATGTCTGGACCTCTTAATTATAACCTCCTTTTGGGTAGACCTTGGTTGCATGAGATGCATTTTGTTCCTTCCACCCTTCACCATAAAGTCAAGTTTATTCACAACAACATGGTGTATACACTTCATGTGGATGATGCGCCAAATCCTTGTTTGAATATTAAAACCCACAATACTCCTATTCCTAATAGTAATCCTTCTTCCTCTAATTCTCTTCCTAGAGATGATTGGGGAGACTTCGATTTTAATCCTATCTTTATTGGAGAGTATAAGGTTTCTAATCGTGATTTTATGAAGCCAAAAAGAGAGTTTGAACAATGAGCTTTTTCTAATGCCCTTCGTAATAACTTTGTCACTGCTTCTACCCACTATGAATCTGTCAAACCTACTAATGATGACATAGTGGCTACTGAAGTTCCATTGACTCCTTCTGATATGGCTTCTCATTATGGTCCTGGTTATCATTTACTAGCTAAACAAGGATTCCATGGTCAAGGATGTGGTAAGCATAAACATGGAATTCAAATTCCCTTATAAAATGGGGGGCATGAGCATTCTTATGGATTAGGATTTAATCCTCAACAACACATCAGTGTTACCAACACCTAGAAGTGATTTTTCCTAAACTCCTTCGTGCTAAGATGATTACTGGACCTAAATGAAAAAATAAATGTAGCCCACACTTGAAGACTCTTTCTTTTTGTTTGTATCATAGATTTCATGATCACTCTACTAATGAATGTCAAGCTTTACATTATAAGATTAGGAAGCTCATTGATAGTAAAGTTATTTATATATCATGTGGAAATGAGTTGTATTTCAATCTTGTTTTCTCTAAATAACATTTATGTTCCTATTATGGAGCTCCACATTATGTAAACAATATTAGCCTAATCCTTGGGGGATAATTTTCTTGCATAGTTTGTGAGCAATATAATAGGTCCCCTTTCATCCTTGTCACTACGCTTGGGGGGCAAGGATACCATCTCCTTCTTTTATGTCTTTTTGGGATCCACTTTTCCCTTGGTTAAGCAGTATCTATCTATTATGTGATATCCAATCATACATAAAAACATTTGTTTGCATTGAGGATCTATGTCCTTGCTCATAGCCTATTTCATTGTTTGACATTGGATTTCCATGGTTTATAAATATCTCACCTTGGAAATTGAATAGTGTTCTATCCCTCACAAGGGTTAATTTTTCACTTCTTGCATTATATCTCTTTGCATTTGTCCCTTCTATGGCCTCATAGGAGCTGTGACCTTCTTGGCTTAGAATGGGTGTTTTTTATGGATATTATCTTGATGTTGTTAAAGAAGGCTTTATCCTTGTTATTTTCTTTCCTTAACATGTCAAAATAGTATGTATTTTTCTATCTTAAGGAGGGGGCTTATATACGACCTCCCTCATTCTATATTATACAATTTTTTTCTAACCTTTTCTTTTGCAGCATGCTAAATCCTCTGAAGGTAATGCACAAAAGTTGCTAAATCATGAAGAGATATGAATTTTACAAATGTATTCCATGGTGTTAAAAGGATATGGATCCATGGGTACTTCATAAAATCCATCAAAAGACACACTACATACATGCACAAAGCCACCAAAAGCTACACAACTTTATGGGGTGACTATCAAGTGCTTGCTTGGTGGGCCATCCTATCCTTTTTGTGTTTCATAGTGAGATACACACATCTTACTGGGAGAGCTAGCCTCTCTCTCTCTCTCTCTCTCTCTCTCTCTCTCTCTCTCTCTCTCATTGACTGGTGATGTCTCTCTTGTTGCAATCTTGGGGTTGAAAAATACTTGAGTCAATGGGGCCTTGAGGATTCCTTTGTCCCTTTGATTTCAATAAGGTTATCTTTTCTTTATGATCTCCTTTACCAAGAGTTTGCATCAAGTCCATACTCTTGCTAAAGTGGGGGCTAAATGTATCATTGGAAAAGGGAAGAACTTCAATTTAGGACTTGTTTATCCCTCCGAGTAAGTATTTTGGGGTCATTTCAAGAACCTTGAATGGGTCTTTGACTTGGATCTTATTTTTCCCCTGATTCTACCCTATTTTTCACTTTTCTTCTACCTTTTCTGGCACTCTCCTCCAGATTCTGAGATTCTTGACCTCAGGGTCAAAATTGACCTTTCTTGGTCAAGGTCAACCTCAAACCTAACCTAGGTCAAGTTCAACTTCAACCCTAACCTAGTTCAAGGCCGATCTCGACCCTGACCCTGGGTTCAAATTTTAGATTCCTGGGAATTCCAGATGTTGTGTTTTGGGAGAAATTGTTACCCACTTCCGGGTTAGCTATTTCAGGTTCCAAAGTAGCAGATCTTAAAATTACACTTAATATAGGTCCACTTTTAGGGGTATAGGTCTAATGGGAATTTAATTCTCCTATTTAGGCCTCTCTAGAATATTTTTCCCTAGATTTGTATATAAGGAAGCCTTCTCCTCTCATTTTCTCTAAGACTTGAATACTTGAAGAAGTGAAATCTAAGTATGAAGGACAAGCTAAGAAGAAAGATTTGAAGAAAGATAAATATCTATTGAAGTATTCATCTACTCTTGAGCATCCAAGCATTCTAGCACTTAATTGACCAAGGAGATCCATTGGCAGCCATTGAAGGATTCAAGCTCTATGGAGCCCTCTGGTTGAAGATTTCTCCATCCATATCCATGAAACCTTCTTCCTATTCCAAGATCCATTCAAGATTTGTGTTGAAGATCTAAAAGAAATTGCTTTGAGACATCCTACATCTAACATTATATATTCTACATCCATTTGGTGCATACATACTTGTGGATCCACAGATTTGATTCTGCCACAAGGGTTTCTATACAAGGAAGGTGAATTCATTTATTTGCTTTGTTTATTTATGCAATTTTAATTATATTTTAAGGTTAATTCCAAAACTGGGGTTTGACCAAGGCAAACCCCTCCCCCAAAAAAACAAACCATTTTTCTTGCAGGGATAGGTTTGAGACAATGAATTGGAGTGCAAATTCGGATACCCTTTTTGAAAAACTTTCAGGATCTGGAAATAGATTTTCTATCAGACTGTGCAAGTCAAAATCTGAAATTCTAGGTCACAATCAGAACTTTTGGTTTAGAATCAGAGATTCTGGGTCATAATTGGAACTTTTGGGTCAAAATTGGAGATTCTGGGTCAGAATCAGAAATTTTGGGTCAAAGGTGACATTCATTTTTGGGTCAAAATCAACCTTACTTAGAAAAGAAAAAGATTTATGGGTTTTGTAGATCTCACAATTATGGTTTTAGTAACATGGAAATCAACATTTTTTGAGACCGTTTGATAGGGTTTTCAGAAGATTCTTTTTCAGAGGTATGTATTTTATTCCATTGTTCTTTGCAAACATTTCCATATTTACACCCCTTATCATTACAATTAAATTTAAGTGGTTAAATATTTCATAGGGTCTCCTTTATTTGCAAATATCCATTGTTCAAAACCTATCTAAAGATCTCCATTTTCCATGTTACACTTTCCCTCTGAGAAATCAATACAATCCTATCTCGTAAGTTGATATTTCTCCAAAAGACCACTAAAAAGATGTCATGACAAACCACTTTCCAAGTTGGAGAGAAATGATCTATCTCATTAATATAGAATAAACACAGAATAAGCAGAGACATCCCAAAAAGGAAAGTGATATCAGAGATCCATAAATCAACCATGCTGGAGTAAATTAGCTCAGATCCACAGAGAAAATCCCTAGCTACTAAACAATGCCATTAAGACTAATATGGGTAAAAGGGACCTCGAACCACTCCCCTGCAAGTATAAGAATACGCCACCATGAGAAAACGTGCAAAGAAATTTAAAATTTTAAAATATCATTTCAATGACTAACTCCTTTGGCACCAAACACATCAATGGCTGAGATTAAGACCTTTTGCAACTTTAAAACAGGGTCGTTGATGAATTTTATGTTACCCGAGCACTTTATGAAACTTACTTTAACTAATCTAGGCTCGACCATGGTCTATCATGAGACTTAGAGATAATTTAGTCACCAAATTGCCAAACCTTTTACCTAACCCTTGGTTTATCATGTGATTTAACACCAACTGCTCATCTTGCCCTTCATCTATGGTTTGCAATGAGTCACTGAATCACTTAAGTCTTTGAAAAATATATTCTGAGATTTAGTGACAAGCACCCACACTTGGGCCCACCAATTTCCACATGGCAACATCCCATTGGGCTTCAGAACCACTTTTTCTTCTTTTCCTGGGCAGGCCCCACACTCATTATTGCCAACTTGGACTCATGCCAAGCCTTTTTCCATCGCGTGATGCTTATCTTCCTCACATATTTCCTTCATGCAGTAGTGCATCACCATTGGATCTTGATCTTCCTTCAGTGATCCTTTTCCATTTACCACCATGCATCGCCATCTGACTCAAGCGATCTTTCGGTCCCACCTAACCATTCTGTCGACTGTGCCACATTGTGATACTTTACTCACTAGGATCTCTACCATGTATCCAACCAACCTAGCTTGTCACCTATCAAACCTTCCACATGTCACACCTGTGCCATTACGTGATCTGACTAGACCTATCGTGACTCGAATTGTGCCATTAAGCCCTGTTGCCACTTGTCACCTCATGGAACTTCTCATCTGAGCACGGGCCAACAAAATTTTCCACCTTGTCCCCCCTGGCTGCCACTAACCACAATAATTCACAAACCATTAGCCAAAAGGGTTCTTGCCTTTCGGCACTTAAGCTATTGTGGGCTCGGGTATAAAAACATTAAGTTACTTCAACACACAACAAATGTAGTATATATGACTTGAGGCGTTTAAAGCTCAAGACAAAATAGAGAAGACATAGAGACCTAAGTGACTATTATGAATCTACAAATATGACCAAAATGGAACAAAACATGGCTACAATAGCTCTCTACAACGCACTCACGGGAAAAACAAATAGGAAACACTCTGCAACTTTTGAAAATCTACCATGGAGGCCTAATTTCTTAAATAGTCCTAACATGTCTATAGTAGCTAAATGCAATAATACCATCTTCTTTATGGTAGATATAAATTAGTTCTGGATGGAGGTGGTAGAGCCTAGAACCTCATCAGAAAAACCAATGAGATATGAGGTGGATGAGAAAATATTAGATCTATTTCTTCAAGATCTGTTGACAAAACAAATTGATCAAATTGAATAGAGATTTGGTACAAGTTTTGAAGACACAAATCTAAAGGTGTGTAAATAATTCAAGGAACCTAAAATAGAGAGTAAGTTTGGAAGAAAGTAGAAGGTGTAAAGGATTTTATAAGATTTCATTTTAAGAGAGGACAACAAGTTGGTTTTGATGTAGAGCCTTTGGAAGTTGGTTAATCCAGTTCTGCACCAACCCCTTCTATGGCTAGGTAGACAAGAAGTAAAACATAAATGAAGTGTCAAGTATCTCTACCAACAAAATTAACCAAGAGGAAGAAGCTAGATGATAAGAAGAAGCAAGAATAAAACAAGAAGCAAGAATAGGTCATCATAAATGATTATGAGGAGACACTGTTTGATGATGAGGAAAAGAAAGTAGTTGAAGAGGTAGTGATTATATATCTATATAGTTTCATGAAATATCTTATAGATATTGCATCTAAAGTATGGAAAATCCTATATATTATTCTTTATGCAAGGAACTCATACACATTAGTAGAGGAGAGTAGACTAAGATAAAAAAGTGTTACTCTATTTTTGGTCATAGAAATTGTAGAAGTGACACAAATTCTTAAGAATACAGAGAAAGAGTTCAGAAGAAAACATATAATAAACAAATTCATGGTGGGAAAGCTGAAGGAAATGTGTGATGAGATAGAGAAGATAATATGTTCAAGCCTTGAAAAGAACAAGTATGATGGGGTGATCCCACAATACTGGGTTACACTTTTTCGTAAACAGACATTGAAGTCTACATTTTGAACAAAACTTTCATATTCGGATGCATATTGTCGTTAAACTGTTTGAAATTGGAAGATTAAGTAAATTAGAGTCTTAGAATTTTTTGTCTAGATTCTAAATATATTTTTTTTCTTTTTTTTTTTGAATTGATTTGAATGTTTTCTTTTTCTCCCACTAAAACTTCTATGTTTCTGAAAACGTCATTTTCAGAAAGTTACATTGACTTCATAGAGAATAAATTTTTTTCTAAAATAGATATCAATACCCTTCTTTTTAATTTGGTTTTGCAATGTCCATACGAAGGGCATGCAATTGGTTTGATGACATTATCATGATTATTGCATATTTTATGAATGTTTGAAGTAGAGTAAACTGTAATTTAAACATATATTGACTGCATAGCTTATAACTTGTTGTGTATTTGTCAAAATTCAATTTTTTTTTTATAAGAAGTAGACATGAAGCCGGAGGGCACTGTTATTTAAAAAAAATTCTCTTTTCTACTATTTTTCATTGAACGTCAAAATTGGAGGTTTATATTCGATAAAAAACCTACATTCAATGCACATCAAAAAACATAGACCTAATTAATTAAAAATTTGTCAAATATATATTCGTTAGAAAGATTGTTTAGATTATTTGTGCGATGCAAAATGACATCTCCCTATTCTTTCATTTGAGCCCCGCGCTTGAGCCTCGAAGCCAAAAAAACTGCAGATTTCTATTAACCTCTGCAAAAGGCCTCTATTCATAGGGTTTCGATAGAAACTACTTTCAATAGAAAGTAGTTTTAATTGAAACTAATTAGTTTCAATCAAAACTACTTTCTATCGAAAGTAATTGAGTGAAATTTCCATATTCAAGGACTTTTGATAGAAAGTAATTTCTATCAAAAGTCCTTACTTTCTATCGAAATTACTTTCTATCAAAAGTATTTTCTAAATCTGCCTTTGCAAATTTTAGTAGGAATTTCTTCCTCCAAAAAAGTGTAACCCACTATTGTGGGTTCACTCGATGTCAATCTAAAGGACAAAGGTGCAAGCACTTTCAGACCTGAACTTGGTTTACCTACTATTTATATTCGTAAGGGTAAGGAGATGGAAAAACAAAAGGACATGAATGATCAAGTAATTGTTGAGAATTAAGTGATGTAAGATCTTGGGGTTAGGACATAACGAGATGAGGTGACATAAAAGGAAGCTAAGAAAGTGAACATAGAGAAAATACAGGTGAACGTGAAGCAAGTAGAGAAATAAAAAGGTAAACAGGTAGAGGATGTTCAATGACTTAATTAGAGGCCACCATTAAAATAAGAACCCCATGAAGAAGATGAGATTAAGGTGGGATTAGAAAATGAAAATAAAGGAAAGGGAAAGGGAGGAGACACTTTGAAGGAAGTAAAAGATTTTATAGAGAAGGACTATTTGGAATATGTTACACAACTATCACAAGGGATAGTTGACTTACCAATCCTTTCACCCCTTTAAAACTCAAACTTGAACAATTTTTAGAGGCCCTAACAAGGGAAGAAATGTTTAAGACAAACATATAAGATAGTACATTGTTGAAGTAGGAATCTCGTATATTGGAAAAATTGATTCCAAATTTTGTCAAGGGTGCAACAGAGAACCTCTCTAATAACCTCAAGAGCCTTATCAATGCAGTAAGTACTCAATTTGAGTTATTTGAGAGGTTGGTTCAAATCAAATTTAGGAGAAAATTTGATGAGAAAATTTTCAATGAGCTTAAAGAAAAGATAGCATATGATAGCATGATTTTAGAAACACAAATTAATGACATACAAGATTCTTTGACTAAAGGTGGTAACATACATAATTTATAAGATTGTGAACTGAAATTTGAGTAGATAGATCAATCATTTGATCCATTAAGTAATTCTACATCTGAACTGAAAGGTCAAGTGGTAGATCTACTTGAAAAAATAAAGGGTATACAAAAGGAAAAGAACTAGATTATTGGCAGAGTTTGAGAATTTATAAGTGTTATTGCCCCCAAATTTAAGATATTTTTAAGTGCAGCCAAGGAATCCCAGGTTGCCTTAGCAACATCAACCCATGTTAGATTAAAAGTGGTGGAAGAAAAGGTGTTTCTATTCATTGGAAAAATCTTCCTGTTTAGCAATTTCATTAAATTTTGGGACAATGATCTGCAACTACTAAAGATAATTTGTGTAGACATCTTCAACATAATGTAAGTTAATAAAGTTTGTGCAAGTATATATGGCGTATGTATATAAGTTTTGTATGTAAGGTCTATTGGAAATATTGTAGGCTAGGTGACTGATAGGGGGGCGGGTGAATCAGGAACCAATAAATTTTTTTCACTTATATCCTTTATTAGATTGTCTAATCTAATTGCATGCATGGAACTGAAAAGAAATAAACATTCATAACACTTGACACAAGCTTTGGTTAACCAAAAACCTTCCAAATAGAAAGTAAAACTGGGGTGGGGATGATACCCACAAGATTTAGAGCTACAGTAATAAAGTTAGCCGGTTAAGGATTACAATTGACCACGTCTGATGGTCTACCCTATTAGGAGCAATAAGGACTGTTAGGTCCACCTTGTGAATGGATTTATACAATATGGTTAAGTATGAACTTTGTTAGGAGATTTGTGAAGGACTGTTAGGTTCACCCTGTTAAAGGATTTGACTGATGCACTTGTTAAGATGAATCAATGAATGATCTTCTATGCAACTTTTATTTGCTGAATAAGATCCTTTGATGTAGTACTGATCACTTGAATGTGATAGATGAGTCTTTGGTGTTCCTTTATACTGTTGTAGCCTTCTAATCAATCTACCTCTTCATATTCACATCTATACATGTATTAAATGTTGTTGTAATGATTGATGATGCTCTTTGGATAAAAAAAGTGTCTTACATATATACCTATTAGAATCAAATACCTCCATAAGTCGGATACTATCATATTAAATAGTATCAAACAAATTTACTAAGTTGGCCCAATGCTTATACTTGGGTCCAATAATCCACTCGGGTGATATATTGCCACTCGAGTGACACAGTGAACTTGGCAACTCTGGCACTTAGTTTACACTGGGTGCTCGGTCCACATTGATCACTCAGAGATGGTATGGAACTTGGTTAACACTGGTGACTCTGTAGACACTACTTGGAACTAACTGCTCGGTTGACACTGCAAGCTACTAGATCAGTCAACACTGTAACCATTTGAATGACTAAGTGTTTTGGCACTAATTGACAATATGACTTTCCATAAGGTCTACAATCTCCACCTTTGGCATTAGTAACAAAAACACTTATCATACCAGAAAAATTTGATCAAACAAACTGATAAGTCAAAACTCCCCCTTACCATGTGCTTGGGTTCTCGCTCGGTTTTGACTACTGCTCTACAACTCAGTTGCAAATGACTCTTTTTTTATTTTTTCAAAATTTTTTTTGTAACTCTTCTATATATCTTCCTCTTCTTTGTACATGTATTTCCTCATATATCCTTTGATATACTCTATATTTTCCTTTGTATACATATATGCTATCGTTCCCCCTTATTTTTGACACAAATGCAAAAAATTCATATCTACAAGGTAATAACAAAATGTGAAAGGAAATCACTAAATACTTTCAAAATTTGAGACAAAGACTTGTCCCAATTGTCTTGCAACACCTTCAGGATGTGCAACTCAATCTAAATTTTTACAGACAACTCCACCATGAGCTCAACAACTAAAAAATTGTTATTATGGATGAGTGTCTTTGCGTGAGCAATATGTTTTTGCATGACATCCATAAGAGGAATGAGTTGGATTTGAATTGTTGATAGGGAGTCCCTTGTTCTTCATTCTTCCCTCAGTAGGTCTTCCTGCATATCAATCATATACCTTATCTTAACAAAATGTGTTGAACTTGAACTAGGATCAAGTGCCAACTAGCTTGCACTTGCCTTCAATTCATTGTCAATGTTTTTCATCTTACTCTTTATTTCCATGGTAAAATTTGATGTATCATTAACCTTTACAAAAAATACTACAATATTATTCAGAGTAGTTTCTAGAGAGATGGTAATAGTGGATAGCTTCATTTTATCTAATGCAATCTTACCTGCAACATTCTCTAGAACCTTATTCTCAAATTTTCTCTCTGCCTTTTGCAGAAATTTCTCCTGACCACTAAGATCTTCATTAAACTTGTGAACTATGTCAACAATTTGGTCCATTATAGAGTCTTTCTCATTGACTTTAATCTCTAGTGTATCTAGGAATATAACTTTGATTTCCTCTAGCACTATGTTCTTTTTCTTCTTAGCTCGTAGCTTCTATTGGTTTCCTCTTTTCTTCCATAGCTCCCCAAGGATGTCCATCTGCTCGGCTGTCAGGCTAGGAAGATCCCAATTAGGAATCAAAATGTCTTCCTCAAGGTCAACTTCATCAGTAATTATTTCCTTTACTTTACCCTTGACCTTGGGATTAGGTGAAGGAATGATTTCCTTACCTTTTCCATCATCATCCTTATCCTTAGTGCTCATTTGAAGTAGGTTGTTAACTGTCATTGCACCAACTATAGAATCAGTACCAACTATTGAAGTATTCATAGTGTCTTGTTGTGACTCGGTCTAGCTTGGCGAGGTAGTAGGTAGAGCCTGATGCCTTGTTCCTACTAAACCTAATGTAGACTCTTTGGTCTTTTCCTTTCTCAGAGATAAGACAAATAGACTAGGAGATTGGGGCAGCGATGCCATCACTACCACTTTTATCAAATCTGCATCAGATTCCTCAATGGTTTGTACCTTAGGTAGTTCTTCATATTTAATCTGTACATACGGGTCTATACTTGGTTCCTCTATCTTATCATCTTCCTTGTCTCCCTTTTCATCAAAAATGGACTTCCACAACCTAGTTGCGGTCTACACAACATCCTCCTTTTTTTTTCCCAAAACTTGACAAGTTTTAAACCTTCGAGTATGTCTACTTTCATACTTAGAGATAGCATCTTTTTCCTCTTTATCGGTCAATGTAGGCATGAATTTATTTAAGGTTTGTTTTATGATGTCCATTTCAATCTGGACTATATTGTTCCAGTGAATGGTGATTTTCTTAAGAAGGTCTTCACTCATTTGTCTTTTCAATTTAGATGGATCATACTTCCATTTTGCCATCTTCTCTACTAATGCATCCTCAAACAACTTTTGCTCATCCTTGGTTCTGGAAGCATACATAAGTGATCTAAGACTTGACATACCACTACCTTCCTTAAATTGTTCAACCTTTTTCTCAAAGTTAAATGGTGGCTTCTTGAATGTAACTGATTCTTCCTTTTCATCATCTTTTTTAGGCAATATCAATTTTATTCTAGATCTCCTGGGTTTGTTTGTAGTGAAGGCATGGGTAGAGGCCTTATGTGTTTTCTTGGGGGCTGGCCTCTTCTTCTTAGGAGGCTCTTCTTCTACCTCTTCCTCTTCTTTCTCAATTTTTCTTCTTCTTCTTCTTCT
The DNA here is from genome assembly GCA_018584345.1 of Thuja plicata. Taxonomy (NCBI): domain Eukaryota; kingdom Viridiplantae; phylum Streptophyta; class Pinopsida; order Cupressales; family Cupressaceae; genus Thuja; species Thuja plicata. Next base: position 2,627,296 of record MU227907.1, read on the forward strand.
TATTTTATGTCACCCTCTTTTCCTTCAGTGATCAAAAGAGGAGAGTCAGATGACTTGCCATATTTATTTTCAAAATTCTCAATTCTTTTTCTTCCTCTCTTCAAGATTTTGGGAATCTCAATTTCCAATGTTATTCTTCCCTTACCTTCTTCATAAGTACCAAGATATGTTGCTTTAGGATCAACATGCTCATTAATAAGAGCCTCAATAATATCTCTAGTCTCATCAATGTTAACCTCATATTTAAGAAGTTTCACCCATGCAACCCTGGGTTTGACTGCTTGGATGTGCACTCTTTCACAGTCAACTAGGAAACATATATCATCCTTATAGTCTTCTACCAATTGTTTGGGAATTCTGAATATGTTTTGCATTTTTTGTCTAAAATTCTCAAAGTAAGCATCCATGATGCTTTCAAAATTGCCTCCCAATTCTGCTATAAACTCATTGATCTGATAAAATATATGCCTATCCTTCTTCCATGCAATTGTGCCTTTTGAAGGGAAAAACTTTTGAACATAAAATAATAAGCCGACCAAGAGTAAACTGAACTTACAAGGATTGGTCTTAGATGCCCAGATTCTCTCCATTTTTTTTCTCAGTTGGATGAGCTGCAACTCGGCTAGGTCGAATGATAGATTGTTCTTCACCACTTTGTATGTCAAGTCAACATCCTAACATGGAACACTATTTGGTTGGTTGGAACTATATATCTTATGTGCAATTACATGAATTTTGAACTTTAGCTCTATGTTAGTGACTCCATTCAACTTCATGCCTCTTCCATCCCACTCAGAAAGATTCTTCTTAGCTAGATCACCTCAGGGTAGGGTTTTAGTTGCCTTAGGTTCATCAATAATTAGGTACTCTCTCACTTGGTGTACCATCATCTTAGTGATTTTCACAGGTTTCTCCAACTAGAAATGCATGTTGTGAATATGGCTTAGAATAAACCTAATCCACTTTATCTGAAAATTCTTTGGCATATGCAAGATATGGGTTAAACCCTTTACTTTGAGGTGCTTGTCTTCTAGCTTTAGGTTTCTATCCACAAAAGGTGCCTCATATTCTTGATTCAGCTCAAGTGTGCCTAGATGTTGAATGGTACAATTATAAAAAGTTTGAATTTTGTGAATCAACAGTACCTTGGGAGGAATTTGGGAATGGGCTCCCATTGGATCTATCTCCTTTGTGATCATTGGATGAAGTTTGAACTTTGGTTCTTTGTAGACTGCATTCCTCACTAACATCTCAGATCCCTTCTTGATCTTACTATTGGATGAAGATGCCATAACGCTTGGAAGATTGATGAAACTTCACTGCAACTAAATCTTTCACACACAAATTTGCTCTAAAATTTCTAAAAGCTCTTAATCTCTCTGCCAACTATAAAACATGGTATAAAATAGACTTTTGATTTCACCATTTATGAGAAATTTCACCTTTAATTTTTCATTAAATGCTCCATACATAGTAGCTGTCGCAGCCCGGTTAGTTCTTCCAGGCTTACTCGGAAGCTTAGCGAGAACTAACTTCTCATCTTTAAAACTTGTATAGTCAGAAAATGGAAGCATTTCCATTAGAGACTTGTTTATCCTTCTGAGTAAGTGGTTTAGGGTCATATCAAGCACCTTGAATGGGTTCCTGATTTAGACCTAGATTTCCCCTTATTTTTCCCCTCTTTCCACTTCCTTCCAACTTGATTTTTGCATTCTGGAATACAGACCTAAGATATTGGACATCAATGTCAAGGCCGACCTTTCTAGTCTATGTTGAACTCAACCCTGACCTAGGTCAAGGTTGACCTCAACCTTGACCTAGGGTTCAGATCCTGGGGTCCCACAGTTTCCAGATGTCGGTCTTTGCAAAAGTCATTTCCCACTTCTAGGTTGGTTGGTTCGGGTTTTGAAGCGGTGATTCCTAAATTATATTTAACTTAGGTCTTCTCCTAGGGGTAAAGTCTTTAATGGGAATCTAATTCTCCTAGGTTAGCCTCCTTAGAAGATTTTTCCCTAATTCCATATAAAAGAGAGCCTTTCTCCCCTCATTTTCTCAAAGAAGTCCTCTATTGAAGCCTAAGCATCCTTGAGCAATTGATAACCATCATCAAGTGAATATTCAAGCAAGAAATCAAGAAATATTTGAAGCAAGGATTCATCCACCATCAAGCCTTCAAGCATTCAAAGATATCCATGGGAGGCCATTGAAAGATTCAAGTCACATAGTGCCCTTTTGGTGATCTCTCCATCCATCTTCTTCCAAGCCTCTTCATTATCAAGAACCCATTCAAGACTTGGTGTTGGAGATCCACAAGCAAGAGATTGAATACATCCTACATTATACATTCCACATTCTAGATTCATTAGTGCATACATACTTGTGGATTGAAGGATTCAAATCCTCCATAAGGACTTTTACAAGCAAGGTGAATTTATGCATTTACTTTGTTTATTTCTGTAATTTCAATTACATATATTTGAGGTTAATTCCAAAAATAGGGTTTGACAAAGGTAAACACCTCCCCCCCAACAAACAAACCTCTTTTTTTCTTGCAGGTACAGGTTCAGGACTGCAGATTTGGACTCAGATCTAGATACCCTTTTCGGCTTTTTGTCGGGCTCCGCGAACAGATACTCTATCAGACCTGTGCAGGTCAAGGTCGACATTATTGGGTCAGGGTTGACATTTGTGGGTCAAGGTCGACCTTTTTCATAAGACAGTGTTGTATTGGAAAAATATTTATGGGTTTTGTATGTCTCTGTGTTCTAGTTCCGGATCATATTTCAATTTTTCCACAAACAGAGTACAGGCCTCAGAAAATAGCATTCTTTGATCTTCAATTATTTAAGGTTAGTAAATTTCTCCTATTTCTTTAATTACTATCATATATCATATCTATATAATCAATTAACATAATTTAAGATCTTCTTATCTTATCTCATTTTCAGTCGGTTGATTCACTTGTGCATTAATCCTTCTTTTGGGTTGATCAACTTGGATCTTTCATTTGTGCATTTGAGGATAAAAGAGGAATATCTTATCTTCTTCTTCCTCATAATCATATTTCAATACAAACACAATTTAAATGTAAAGGTTAGGGAAATACACAATCAAACCCTAATAAAACTAAATAAACACAAAAGAAATATTTTTCTTCCTTTACATTTTAGTGAACCCGCAATAGACAACTCTTTCTTTTTGGTGTTAGATTTACATTATTTATGGTAGATCTTGCATGTTATTTCAATTAAATTCATAATTATTAAATAAAAATCTTGTGATTAGTTCATTTTCATTATATGGGTGTATGAGCTTTACCACCTCTACTCCTACTTATAGTATCCCGGTTAGAAGAAGCCGTAGACTTATGGGTTCCTTCGATCCTGAATCTTCCTCTCCTTTCCTTAGGATTCCTGATGATAATTTGATAATTCATGATTCCAATCCTTCTATAGAACATAACTCTTCTCACTCATCTCATGATGAGGATGATTCTTTAAGAGTTCCTCCTGAACAAGTGCAAAACCTTTCAACTGAACTTGATAAAATGGAAAATTGGCTTATCCAAGAAAACCATAATCAAGATTCTATCCAAGCTATAGAGGCTCTTAAGAAATTCCTCCATGATAATGTCCAAGGTGTTAATTTATTACGTAGTACTACTCATCTTGTGAATTTGAATGTTAAACCTTTAGCTCAAGAAGCTCAAGACTTAGGATTCACACCTATTGTCACTAGCATAGGACCACCTTTTTTTTCTCTACGTAGTATTCCTACTTACACCCCTCCTTTGATGACAACTTCTCTCCCAAGTGCAGCTATCCTTGTGAGTGTTCCATTGGTATCTTTACCTCCCTCACAACCTTTATATCATAGTGTTCCTTTTACTTATACTAATCCTCTTCCAACTATGGTTCCTAATGTTCCACTAGTTGTGTCTTCTATTCATGTTGCTTCTTACACATTTCCTAGTGTTCCTAATATTTCTATGCCACATGTTTCTTCTAATGATTCCACAATTATTAGTTTGGTTCAAACTATGTCATCTTTACAACAATAACTTGCATCTTTAACTCAATCCAAATTTAGCATTCCTACATGTGACATGGGTAGTCCTTTATCCTTAGACATCATTCATGCTACTGTCCCTCAGCTAGCTGATATGCTTCATCTTGAGAATTACAATGGTAAAGGTGATCTTTTTAATCATGTTAAAACATTTCAAATCCTTTGTAGTGATTATTCTCATGACCATAGGATTTTAGCTAAATTGTTTGCTAGAACCTTTCGAGATAAGTCTTTACAATGGTATTGTTCCTTACCTCCTTATTCCATTGATTCTTTTCCTAGACTTGCTAATTCCTTCATTCAACAATTTCAAAATAATATTGGACCACAAGTGTCCTTATCTGATTTAATGCATTGTAAACAAAACGTTAAGGAAAAATTGACTGCTTTTATTGGTTGATTTAAACATTTGCATGGTAAGATTTCTTATCCTGTTTCTGTTATTGATATTCAACATATGTTTATCTCAAATTTACAAAAGGATATTAGACATAAGATTCTACTAAATGAAGTTACCTCCTTTAAATAGTTGTGTGAAACACTTCACCATTATCAATTACAAGTGAGTCAGTTTGAGAGCAACACTCTAATGGCTCTTGTTCCAGTTGATAAAAGGTGACAATGCTCCTAATCCTAATAAGTTTCAGAAACCTAACAACTATGTTAAGATTAATAAATAGATGAACATGGTTGATGATCAAGTTGCGGCTACATCCAATAATGCTACTTCTACATCCACTACTTTCCGTATGAATCGTACGTTTCCTCCCTCTCTGAAACTTTGCATTCTATAACAAGTAGTTAGTTAAGTGCTAGTATGATTACCTTTCCTCCTATTTGACCTCTTCTTCCCACCATGATAGCTTCAAAATACTTTGATTCTAAAGCTTTCTACCAATACCATCGTCAGAATGGGCATGATACTAAAAAATTTTATTCTCTAAAGCATAAGATCCAAGACTTAATTGATTCTAAAGCCTTATCTGTTGATAATTTTGATGGTAATGGGAATAAATTTGTTTCTCCTCCTAATCAAAACCTTCAAATCTTTACCAATCCTTTACCTAGACATGATACAAATACTATAGCTCAACCATCTTTTGTGGATATTGTTTATGATTCAAAGATGGATGATCTTAATCACATTGTTAATCATGTGGAGAGTGTTGTGCGTTAGATGTTAATATTCATAATGATGTTAAGAAGAATGAGTATGATGATCCTATTCACATCTTGGATCCTATTTCAATAAACCTTGATGAGGAGGACACTCTTGATGATCCTATTGATCTTAGTGATGAATATGAGACCATTGATCTTGATAATGATCTACCTCAAACATTTTCAACTCAGCTAAAAATTACACCTAGTATCAAGCATTATGATTCTCAAGAGGATCCTTGCTTGGAACTGGCTATCATTCCTACTGTATTGGATATATTCCCTCCTACAAGTTTCCCACCTTCCATCAATAACAAAAACCAAGATGGGGAGGGTCGGCAATGTGCTTGATTGGATTATCTTTTATGGTAGCCCTTTTTGTGTTTGCATGTTGTAATGTTCTTCTCCTGTAATGTATTTACTAAATGTTTGTTAGACTCTTTTATATGTCCCTTGTTACTTTTTTGGTGCAAGGTGGTAAAGGACTCAAACCTGTCATACAATTCTTCTATATGTATCTATATTCTTCTATATGTTGTTTCATGTTATGTTGTACTTGTGCTATTGTTTGTAAATGTTTTCCTTGTATAGTCTACTTGGATCTGTGACATGGTAGCACTAATTATTTTTGTTCCATGTTGTGGTCCGAAAAGATTCTTCTTCATAACTCTTAAGTTTCTTTCCTCCTTTGTGATTCTAGTTCTACTTTATTTGGGGAATGATGTTAATTCATTTGCAATAATATCATATTTCTATGTATATGTTATCATATGATCATATTGACCCAACATTAGGTAGATCCCTCTTGTGTTTTTATGTATGTTTGTGTTTTTATTTCCCTTGATTTTTCTTTCTTTGGGGGCATCTTGCAGTGGAAACGTAATTCATAGATTTGTTTATGTTTCCATTAAAACCATTACTCCTGTTAAAGTGTTAGCAATTAGTTTAACGTGGGGGCATACACTCTACTCACTTTTTGCACACACACACACGCACACATTCAAAATAGTTTTCAAGCATTTAAAACTTTTCCCTTTATGGATTAAAAACTAATCCTTAAAGCATGGACACTTTACCTTTTTTTTAGGATCTCTTGATCCCTTCAGTTTAAATTTACACAGATCTCTTGATCCCACTAGTTTTTAATTTACAATGTTTTTGATACCTTTAAGAATGGATCTTCCTGATGGGTTGACTAGTGAGTAGCCACATTTGCTAGGTGGTTCAACTCCATCTTTCCAGTTACACTTTTTGTGTGGTTCACAATGGGACATAAGTTCTCATTGGGCAAGATAATCACACCCTTTTCTCTCTCTTCTTAACTAACTGATGTCTCTCTTATCATGAGCTAAGGGTTGATGAAGATTTATGTCCCTTGGGCACTTGAGGATTTATTTGTCCCTTTTTATTCCAATAAGATTGTTTGTTCTGTATGTTTTCCTTTACCAAGGGTTTGTGCTGAGCTCATACTCTTGCTAAAGTGGGGGCTAAATGTATAGTCAGAAAATGGAAGAAATTCTATTATAGACTTGTTTAGCCTTCTAAGTAACTGGTTTGGGGTCATATCAAGCACCTTGAATTGGTTCCTAATTTAGACCTGGCTTTCCCCCTATTTTGCCCCTCTTTCCACTTCCTTCCAACCTGATTTTTGCATTTTGGACTGCAGAGCTGACATCTTGGACCTCAAGGTCAGGGTTGACCTTTCTGGTCTATGTCAACCTTGACCCTGACCTAGGTCAAGGTGGACCTCAACCCTAACCTAGGTCAAGGTTGACCTTGACCCTGACCTAGGTCAAGGTCGACATTGACCTTGACCCAAGGTTCAGATCATGGGGTCCCACAGTTTCCGGATGTCGGTCTTTGCAAAAGTCATTTCCCACTTCTAGGTCAGCTATTTCGGGTTCCGAAGCAGTGATTCCTAAATTATATTTAAATTAGGTCCTCTCCTAGGGTTAAAGGCTTTAATGGAAATTTAATTCTCCTTTGTCGGCCTCCTTAGAATATTGTTCGCTAATTCCATATAAAAGAGAGCCTTTCTCGCCTTATTTTCTCAAAGAAGTCATGTATTGAAGCCTAAGCATCCTTGAGCAATTGAGAACCATTATCAAGTGAAGATTCAAGAAAGAAATAAATAAATATTTGAAGCAAGGATTCATCCACCATCAAGCCTTCAAGCATTCAAAGAGATCCATGGGAGGCCATTGAAGGATTCAAGTCACATAGTGCCCTTTTGGTGATCTCTCCATCCATCTTCTTCCAAGCCTCTTCATAATCAAGAACCCATTCAAGACTTGGTGTTGGAGATCTACAAGAAAGAGATTGAAGAAATCCTACATTATACATTCCACATTCTAGATTCATTGGTGCATAGATACTTGTAGATTGAAGGATTCGAATCCTCAATAAGGACTTTTACAAGCAAGGTGAATTTATGCATTTAATTTGTTTATTTATGCAATTTCAATTACATATATTTGAGGTTAATTCCAAAACTAGGGTTTGACCAAGGAAAACCCCTCCCCCCCAACAAACAAACCTCTTTTTTTCTTGTAGGTATAGGTTCAGGACTACAGATTTGGACTCAGATCTGGATACCCTTTTCATCTTTTTATCGGACTGCGCGAACAGATTCTCTATCGGACCTGTGCAGGTCAAGGTCAAAATTAATGGCTCAGGGTTGACATTTGTGGGTCAAGGTCGACCTTTTCCATAAGACAGTGTTGGATCAGAAAAAGTTTTTTGGGTTTTGTTCGTCTCTGTGTTCCAGTTCCGAACCATACTTCAATTTTTCCAGAAATAGAGTACAGACCTCAGAAAATAGCATTGTTTGATCTGAAATTATTTAAGGTTAGTACATTTCTCCTATTTCTTTAATTACTATCATATATCATATCTATATAATCAATTAACAGAATCTAAGATCTTCTTCTCTTATCTCATTTCCAAACGGTTCATTCACTTGTGCATTAATCCCTCTTTTGGGATGATCAACTTGGATCTTTCATTTGTGCATTTAAGGATAAAAGAGGACTATCATATCTTCTTCTTCCTCATAATCATATTTCAATACAAACACAATTTGAATGTAAAGGTTAGGGAAATACACAATCAGACCCTAATAAAACTAAATAAACACAAAAGAAACATTTTTCTTCCTTTACATTTTGGTGAACCCGCGATAGACAAATCTTTCTCTTTGTCATTAGATTTACATTGTTTAGGTTAGATCTTGCATGTTCTTGCAATTACATTCAAAATTATTAAATCAAAATCTTGTGATTAGTTCATTTGCATTATATGGGTGTATGAGCTTTACCACCTCTATGCCTACTTATAGTATCCTGGTTAGAAGAAGCCGTAGACTTATGGGTTCCTTCAATCCTGAGTCTTCCTCTCCTTTCCTTAGGATTCCTGATGATAATTTGATAATTCATGATTCCAATACTTCTATGGAACATAACTCTTCTCACTCATCTTATGATGAGGATGATGCTTTTAGAGTTCCTCCTGAACAAGTGCAAAACCTTTCAACCGAACTTGATAAAATGGGAAATTGGCTTATCCAAGAAAACCATAATCAAGATTCTATCCAAGCTATAGAGGCTCTTAAGAAAGTCCTCCATGATAATGTCCAAGGTGTTAATTTATTATGTATTATTACTCATCTTTTGAATTTGAATGTTAAACCTTTAGCTCAAGAAGCTCAAGACTTAGGATTCACACCTATTGTCACTAGCGTAGGACCTTCTTCTGTTTCTATACCTAGAATTCCTACTTACACTCCTCCTTTGATGACAACTTATCTCCCAAGTGCAGCTATCCCTATGAGTGTTCAACCGATATCTTTACCTCACCCACAACCTTCATATCATAGTGTGCCTTTTACTTATACTAATCCTCTTCCAACTATGGTTCCTAATGTTGCACCGGTTGTGTCTTCTATTACTACTACTTCTTACACTTTTCCTAGTGTTCCTAATATTACTATGCCACATGTTTCTTCTAATGATTCCACAATTATTAGTTTGGCTCAAACTGTGTCATCTTTACAACAACTTTCATCTTTAACTCAATCCAAATTTAGCATTCCTACATGTGACATGGGCATTCCTTTATCCTTAGACATCATTCATGCTACTGTCCCTCAGCAAGCCGATATGCCTCATCTTGAGAATTACAATGGTAAAGGTGATCCTATTACTCATGTTAAAACATTTCAAACCCTTTTTAGTGATTATGCTTGTGACCATAGGATTTTAGCTAAATTGTTTGCTAGAACCTTTCGAGATAAGACTTTACAATGGTATTGTTCCTTACCTCCTTATTCCATTGATTCTTTTCTTAAACTTGCTAATTCCTTCATTCAACAATTTCAAAATAATATTGGACCACAAGTGTCCTTATCTGATTTAATGCATTTTAAACAAAATGTTAAGGAAAAATTGACTAATTTTATTGGTAGATTTAAGCATTTGCATGGTCATATTTCTTATCCTATTCCTGATATTGATATTCAACATATGTTTATTTCAAATTTAGAAAAGGATATTAGAGATAAGATTCTGCTTACTGAATTTACCTCCTTTGAACAATTGTGTGAAGCACTTCACAATTATCAATTACAAGTGAGTCAATTTGAGAGAAACACTCCAATGGCTCATGTTCTAGTTGATAAGGGTGACAATGCTCCTAATCCTAATAAGTTTTAGAAACCTGACAACTATGTTAAGATTAATAAACAGATAAACATGGTTGCTGATGCTACTTCTGCATCCATTGCTTTCCATATGAATCGTACGTTTCCTCCTCTCTCTGAAACTTTGCATTCTATAATGAGTACATTGTTAAGTGATAGTATGATTACCTTGCCTCCTATTCGACCTCTTCTTCCCACCATGATAGCTTCAAAATCCTTTGATTCTAAAGCTTTCTGCCAATACCATCGTCAGAATGGACATGATACTGAAAAATGTTATTCTATAAAGCATAAGATCCAAGACTTAATTGATTCTAAAGCCTTATCTGTTGATAATTTTGATGGTAATGGGAATAAATCTGTTTCTCCTCTTAATCAAAACCTTCAAATCTATACCAATTCTTTACCTACACATGACACAAATACTATATCTCAACCATCTTCTGTGGATATTGTTTACGATTCAAAGATGGATGATCTTAATCACATTGTTAATCATGTGGAGAGTGTTGTGCCATCTCAACTTACTGTTCAAGATCCTTTACCACCACTTAAACTTCCAATTCCACCTAAACATCAAAAACAAACTAAGGACAAGTGACCTAGGGAACTTTTAATTACCTTTGATGATTCTAAAACAATTAAAGCTCCCGATGCTCCCCTTTATATCTATGATAGGATTGCTAAGATACCTACTCATGGTTGTCTAGTTGATCCCACATCTTTAATAAATGTCATTACTGAGGAAAATATTTTTATGAAAGGCCTACAACATGATTATTATGATCCATCTGCTGCATGGATCTAAACTTGTAATGACTTTCTTTATCCTGAACTTGGTTCTATCAATTTACCTGTTGAACTTTGTGGTAAAGTTGTAGATACTACCTTCATCATTATTCCTACTTCTGATCAATTTCAAATCAAATTTGGTTTTCTCTTAGATAACTACTATGCATGCTATTGCTTCTCCTATTCATAAATGTCTTAAGTTTATTCATAATGGAGAAGTAAAAATGATTAATCATAATTTGTATGCACCTTCTAGGCCTAGAGATTGTGCTACTCTTGATGTATTTTTGCCTTCACTACCTAACTCATGTCCTCCTCACCCTGATCATCTCTTTCTCTCATATCAAGCTTACAAACATCACAAAATTGTTGAGTTAACTATGCCTCGGTTTGACTCCAACCGTGGTCTTTTGCCTACTCCTCCAATACCTCCTTTATCAATTACTTCTAATTATACTAATCAAACTTCTACTATTTCATTGCAACCTATTGAGAATCCTCCTATAGAACCTGTGAAGGAACCTATTGTCATTCCTCCTAATTCTCAAAATGTGCCAACCAAAGCTAAACATAAAAAATCTACTAATGAACATCATAAGAAGTATAGAGCTAATGCTGGAGCCCATGCTTCTGTTATTCAAAACTCCTTACCTTCCTTTGATCAACCCATGCTTGATGCGTTGGATTTTAATATTCATAATGATGTTAAGAAGAATGAGTATGATGATCCTATTCGCATCTTGGATCCTATTTCAGTCAACCTTGATGAGGAGGAAACTCTCAATGATCCTATTGATCTTAGTGATGAATATGAGACCATTGATCTTGATAATGATCTACCTCAAATGCTTTCAACTCAGTTAAAAATTACACCTAGTATCAAGCATTGTGATTCTCAAGAGGATCCTTGTATGGAACTAGCTATCATTCCTACTGTATTGGATATAATCCCTCTTACAAGTTGCTAACCTTCCATCAATATAAAAAACCAAGATGGGGAGGGTCTGCAATGTGCTTGATTGGCTTATCTTTTATGGTAGCCCTTTTTGTGTTTGCATGTTGTAATGTGCTTCTCCCATAATGTATTTACTAAATGTTTGTTACACTCTTTTATACGACCCTTGTTACTTTGTTGGTGCAAGGTGATAAAGGACTCAAACTTGTCGTACAATTCTTCAATATGTATCTATATTCTTCTATATGTTGTTTCATGTTATGTTGTACTTGTGCTATTGTTTGTAAATTTTTTCCTTGTATAGTCTGCTTGGATCTGTGACATTGTAGCACTAATTATTTTTGGTCTCCATGTTGTGGTTCGAAAAGATTCTTCTTCGTAACTCTTAAGTTTCTTTCCTCCTTTGTGATTGTAGTTCTACTTTCTTTGGGGAATGATGTCAATTCATTTGCAATAATATCATATTTCTATGTACATGTTATCCTATCATCATACTGACCCCACATTAGGTAGATCCCTCTTGTGTTTTTATGTATGTTTGTGTTTTTATTTCCCTTGATTTATCTTTCTTTGGGGGCATCTCGCAGTGGAAACGTAATTTGTAGAGTTGTTTATGTTTCCGTTAAAACCATTGCTCCTGTTAAAGTGTTAGAAATGACTTTAACATGGGCGCATACACTCTACTCACTTTTTGCACACACGCATGTTGAAAATAGTTTTCAAGCATTTAAAATTTTTCCCTTTATGGATTAAAAACTAATCCTTAAAGCATGGACACTTTACCTTTTTTTAGGATCTCTTGATCCCTTCAGTTTAAATTTACATGGATCTCTCGATCCTACCAGTTTTTAATTTATAATGTTTTTGATCCCTTTAAGAATGGATCTCCCTAATGGGTTGACTAGTGAGTAGTCACATTCGCTAGGTGGTTGAACTCCATCTTTCTAGTTACGCTTTTTGTGTCATTCACAATGGGACATAAGTTCTCATTGGGCAAGATAATCACACCCTTTTCTCTCTCTTCATAACTAAGTGATGTCTCTCTTATCATGATCTTAGGGTTGATGAAGACTTAATTCCCTTGGGGGCTTGAGGATTTCTTTGTCCCTTTTTATTCCAATAAGATTGTCTATTTTGTATGTTTTCCTTTACGAAGAGTTTGTGTTGAGCTCATACTCTTGCTAAAGTGGGGGCTAAATGTATAGTCAGAAAATGGAATCACTTCCATTCTAGACTTGTTTATCCTTCTAAGTAACTGCTTTGGGTTCATATCAAGCACCTTGAATGGGTTCCTAATTTAGACCTGGCTTTCCCCCTGTTTTGCCCCTCTTTCCACTTCCTTCCAACCTGATTTCTACATTTTGGACTGCAGACCTGAGATCTTGGACCTTAAGGTCAGGGTCGACCTTTCTGGTCTATATCATCCTCAACCATAACCTAGGTCAAGGTCAACCTCAAACTTGACTTTTCAAGGTCGACCTCGACCTTGACCAAGGGTTCAGATCCCGGGGTCCCACAGTTTCTGGATGTCGATCTTTACAAAAGTCATTTCCCACTTCTGGGTCGACTGTTTCGGGTTTCGAAGTGATGATTCCTATATTATATTTAACTTAGGTCCTCTCCTAGGGGTAAAGGCTTTAATGGTAATTTAATTCTCCTATACCAGCCTCCTTAGAAGATTGTGCCCTAATTCCATATAAAAGAGAGCCTTTCTCCCCTCATTTTCTCAAAGAAGTCATCTATTGAAGCCTAAGCATCCTTGAGCAATTGAGAACCATCATCAAGTGGAGATTCAAGAAAGAAATCAAGAAAGATTTGAAGCAAGGATTCATCCACCATCAAGCCTTCAAGCATTCAAAGAGATCCATGGGAGGCCATTGAAGGATTCAAGTCACATAGTGTCCTTTTGGTGATCTCTCCATCCATCTTCTTCCAAGCCTCTTCATAATCAAGAACCCATTCAAGAATTTGTGTTGGAGATCTACAAGCAGGAGATTGAAGACATCCTACATTATACATTCCACATTCTAGATTCATTGGTGCATAGATACTTGTGGATTGAAGGATTTGAATCCTCCATAAGGACTTTTACAAGCAAGGTGAATTTATGCATTTACTTTATTTATTTCTGCAATTTCAATTACATATATTTGAGGTTAATTCCAAAACCAGGGTTTGACAAAGGCAAACCCCTCCCCCCCAACAAACAAAACTTTTTTTTTCTTGCAGGTACAAGTTCAGGACTACGGATTTGTACTCAAATCTTGATACCCTTTTCGGCTTTCTGTCAAGCTCCGCGAATAGATTCTTTGTCAGACTTGTGTAGGTCAAGGTCAACATTATTGGGTCAGGGTCTACATTTGTGGGTCAAGGTTGACCTTTTTCATAAGACAGTGTCAGATCGGAAAAATATTTCTAGGTTTTGTTCGTCTCTGCATTCCAGTTCTGGATCATACTTTATCTTTTCTAGAAATAGAGGACAGACCTCAAAAAATATAATTCTTTGATCTTTAATTATTTAAGGTTAGTACATTTCTCCTATTTCTTTAATTACTATCATATATCATATCTATATAATCAATTAGCAGAATTTAAGATCTTCTTCTCTTATCTCATTTCCAAACGGTTGATTCACTTGTGCATTAATCCCTCTTTTGGGTTGATCAACTTGGATCTTTCATTTGTGCATTTGAGGATAAAAGAGGAATATCTTATCTTCTTCTTCCTCATAATAATATTTCAATACAAACACAATTTAAATGTAAAGGTTAGGGAAATACACAATCAAACCCTAATAAAACTAAATAAACACAAAAGAAAGATTTTTCTTCCTTTACAAAACCATACAACCTGACTTAACTTGGTTAAGCTTGAGTAACTCGGTTAGAACCATAATGTGTCCCAGTTCATCAATATGTAGATTCAGACTTGCTAACATATTTGGAATTGATGTATGACAACTTGTATGCACAGATCTAGTTGTCTCCTTTCATCTTTATTCAAAGATGGTGGTTCCACCCAATTCACCATTTTGGGTGCACTTGTTCCATCATTGTTTTGGTCTGAATTATCAAGAGACTTCCTTACCCACTGCTGACTCATTTGATTTTTTATTTCATAAAGTTTTTATTTCCTTTCTCAAAACTAGTATCCACTTTTTCTGTATTCATATAATTCTTTCTTAGATGACCAAGTTGTTTACACACATAACACCTCTTAGTGGGATTCCTTTTTATGAGGGGATTCTTTGCACAATTTGCACCGATATGCCCATACTCACCACAATGACAAGATTTGTTCCATGTGTTGTAATCCCAACCAAAAATTTCCTTGGCTAATTGTTCAGCAGGGTTCCACTTCTTAGTTATACACTCTAAAGACTTATGACCTTGTTTGTTACAATTGAAACATTTTCCTTCAAACATAGGTTTCTCAGTGCATTCACTTTCCCTTTGTCCATGTTTGTTGCAACTGTAGCACTTACCATTAAACTTTGACTTCCCATTGATCCAACACTTATTTGATGTATTTCCTAACTTACCACAATAATTACATGTAGATTTCTTGTTCTTTTGAGCTCCTTGCTGTAAGGATTCACTTTGTTCAGTATAACCTAGTCTAGTCTTTCCATGATGTCTGAATTGAGTTTACTTAGTCAATTGATTCATGCTTTATTGTTAATTCATTATCCTCTCATTGATTTGTTTTTCAATGTTGAGATCATTTTGCATTCTTTCATTTTCAGTCCTCAGATTGATAACTTCTTGATTTTCACTATTGAGTTGATTTATCATATCTGCTTGCTGAAGTCACAAATCATGGATTTCATTTTCTTTTTCCTCTAATCTTGTACTTAGAAATATCTTATCATTTTGTGTCATTTATTTGTCATTTTCTTCTTGGTTCTTTTGTTCCATGACTTCACATATTCTGACTAAATGAATTTCTGGTTCTCTTTTCAACTTTCTGACTTCTTCATGTAAAGTGAGATTCTTGTTAAGTAGGTCTTCAATGGCTACATCAGCTTCTTCAGAACTTATTTCTTTCCACAAATCTTCAATTCTTTCTTCTATGTAACCTTTTTCATTCATTTGCATAGCTAATTATTTTCTTCTTTTTAGGGAATGAGAGAGATGATCCTTGAGTTTCCTGATTTGATCCATGGCCACTTGTAGATCCATCTTTTCATTTTCAATGGCTTTCTCTAGTCTGTATATTTCCATTGCCTCTGATCTTATCTCAAACTGTTAAACTTTTGATAATAGAACCTATGCTCTGATACCATTTTTTGGAAATATATTGTAGGCTAGGTGGCTGAGAGGGGGGGTGAATCAGGAACCAAGAAAAAATCTTCACTTATATCCTTTATTAGATTGTCTAATCTAATTGTATGAATGGACAAGAACATCAATAAACATTCATAACACTTGACACAAGATTTGGTTTTCTAGAAACCTTCCAAAGAGAAAGTAAAACTCAGGTGGGGATGATATTGTTAGTAATAACTGAGAGGGGGGGTGAATTAGTGGCCTCAAAAATTAATCCTTAAAACTTATAACCATAAATTATGCATATAGTTATCTTCTATCCTACAAGATGAATTCCTTGAAATACTTATATCAATTTACTACTTGTCAGATTGCTTTGTAAATCTCTCTTCTGTATGATTACCGATAAGCAGTTAACTATTTACCAAAACCCAGTAAATATGCAGAGTATACCGATAAATCTAGAATTGCATATGTGAAATGTAAAATACTAAATTAATAAAATATAAACACATAACACATGGATTTTTAACATAGAAACCCTGTTAGGGGAAAAACTACTGGGACCAATACACCAAATTTTCACTCTTCTAAAGTGAGCCCTGTTAAGAGCCAACCTTGGTAAAGGTTACAAACACACTATTAGGTGTGACCTTGTTAGAGGATTTAAAAGATAGTTTGTTACCTAGTATATGGCATCTAATTCTACCATCCTTGATCAAATACTTACTTTTCCTGTCAATAGATATCGGGCATATAAATAATGATACTTGATGGAAATATGCTTTGTTTTAGCATGCATGACTGGATTCTCTGAAATATTTATTTCACTTATATTATCATAGTAGATAATTACTGGTTCACAAATTTTCATATGCATACCTTCCAGTAACTATTTGATCCATGCAATATTTGAGCAGTTTGTAGTAGCAACAACATACTCTACTTCTACAGTGGACTAAGAGATGCAGCTTTTCTTTTTTCTGATCCATGTGACAATTCTCTCACCCATAAAGAATGCTCCTCCAATTATTCTCTTCCGGTCATCAATATTTTCAGCCCAATCAGCGTCAATAAAGACCTTAAGTTCAAATTTGCCTTCTTTTCTATACCATAAGCAATAGTCCTCGATATTCTTCAGATATCTTAGAATTATTTTCATAGAAATCATATGTGATTCCCTGGGATTAGAAAAAAATCGTGCAACTATTCCTACTACATGTGCAATATCTAGTCTAGTATGTACAACATACATGAGTTTTCCAATCATATATCTGTATAAAGTCTGATTTACCTCTGATGAATTTTCCTCCTTTGTCATCTTACATCCAATTTCCATCAGTGTTCCAACTAGTTTGGACTCTTCCATCTTGAATATTTTTAGTACTTCTTTGATGTACATGGATTGTGTAATGAAAATACCTTCATCTTGTTGCACGATCTGAAGACCAAGAAAGAACTTGATCTCTCCAAACATAGACATCTCGAATTATTTTCTCATTTCATTTGCAAATGATTTGGATAGCATATCGTTGCCTCCAAATATGATGTCATCAAAAAATATCTCAGCAATCAAAATGTTAGCATCAATATCTTCCTTCAAATAAAGATTATTGTTTTCACTTGTCCTTACAAATCCAATACTAATAAGATAGGAATGAAGTCTTTCATACCAGGCTCAGGGTGCTTGTTTCAATCCATACAGGGCTTTGTAAAGTCTACATACCATGTTCCTCTTGTCTGGATCAACAAACCCTTCTGGTTGTTCAATGTATACCACTTCTTCAACTATTCCATTTAGGAATGCATACTTGACATCCATTTGATATACCTTGAATCCTTTAGATGCACCATAAGCAAGTAGTATTCTCTCTCCTTCTAGCCTAGAAACATGTGCAAAGGTTTCTCCATAGTCAATCCCTTCTTCTTGTGCATACCCCTTGCATACTAGTATTTCTTTGTTTCTGGTGACTTCTCCATTCTCATTCAGTTTATTCCTGAATATCCATTTTGTACCGATGAATTTCTTGTCATCTGGTCTTGGTACAAGTGTCCATGTCTTTTTTTTCTCAATCTTCTCAATCTCTTCATTCATAGCACTAATCCATTCGTCATTATCAAGTGCAACATTTATAGATTTTGGCTCATAATCACAAATAAGACATTTTTAATTTAGAGAATTAATTCTGGTTCTCATACCAGCCTTCTTATCTCCAATGATCTAGTTCCGTGGATGGTTCTTTCTGATGACATTAAGTTTTTCCATTAGTATACTTAAAATAAAAACATGATAAAGGTCATTTGTATAGGAATACCCGAAAAACAACACACTGCATAACCAACAAGATGACAATGCTTGTCATGAAAATGCTAAGTGTACAATTGCCTGAAGAACACTGTCAAGTGTTGAACTGATGATAAAGCAAAAGAGGACATCACCGACGGATCCAAAATCACTACACCAATGGTAAAAAAATTTGAACACCATCGACAAAGAAGAAAAGGAAAGGAACCCAATGAATAGTTCAATATAGGGACACCAAAAAAGCATAATCCCGACAGAGCAAGGAAACTTGATAGACTAATAGAGCAGCCCGACCATAAGAACCAATAGTCAATTAAAGAACCTGCAAATAGTGGATATGACTTTCCACGTCAGATAAAATATTGTAATTCTATTTATAGAGTTTTAATTTTTTAAAATTATTACTTGAGGGTCAAGAAAGTATATTGTAAATGTTTTAAAGCATCCTAAAGGATCTAAAACATAACTAACTAAAGATCAAGGTCAAGTTGTAAACCTTGAATCTAGAGTTAAACTTGAAAAGCATGAATCAAGAATAGACCTAGAAACTAGTATATATAGACGTTCAATCATTGTAATAGATAAGAGTTGAAATAATGATTTTAGCCACGGAGAGCATCTAAGCAGCAGAAGTGAATTCATGCAAAGTTTAGAAATAGATCATATCAGTTCTCAAGAACACAGAGAAGGCTACCGACGAGTAGAGACAAGGTATCATTCAATTACTCAAGGTGATTACATATACATTGTAAGATTTATAGGATCTATTATCAGCAATTAGATATTGCATATACTATTAGATCAACATTTATAATGTAGTTTCATTCTAACAAGTGCATCACATCATAAATCCTTTAGTAGAAGGTGGACTTAACAATTCTTGATAAATCTCTTAACAAAGTGCACACCTAACGATGTTGCTAAAGCTTCAAATGAAGTAGATCCTAATAGGTCTCCACTCTAATAATCCTAATAGGGTAGATCATTAGAAGTGATCAAATTGTAAGCCTTAACCAGCTCCCTTCTTATCTGCAGATAGTGAAGTTTTATGGGTGAAATCCCCACCGTAGTTTTTTCTTCCTAACAGGTATTTTCTGTGATATTAACTCTTGTGTTATGTGTTATTTACTTTTATGTATGATTATTTAATTTTTACACATGTAAAGGACTTATGTTATGATTTCACATACATAAAGAAAGATGAATAGATAGATAGGTGAATATACAAATCTGATGACACAAAGGTTAATGGGCCAATCATATAATTTTTTTTAGAAGTACTGGTTCACCCCTCCCCTCTCAGTACATCATTCCAGTAATTCAAACAATTGGTATCAGAGCTAAGTCTCTCTCTTAAAAATCTTAAAGACTTAAGAGAAAAGATCAAGGCAATGGAAAAGTACAGACTGGACAAGACTATTGAGAATGAGTAGTTACAAATTCAGATTTACTATGAGTTGTACAAAGAGGCACGAGTAAGCATGAGAAAGTTGTTTGATGAAAGAAAGATTATGGAAACTAGGCTTAATGAAAAAGATTATCAAGAAGAGGAGATCCCAGATTACTTCAACTTAGATGAATAAACAATAAGCAAAGCACCAAATACATCAGTAGAAGAGATAACAAGTCTAAAAGAGATCAATCTACATCTGACAGAGAAAATCAAGATGCTGCAAATAAGTCAAGAGACTTAGATGGTAAAAATTATTGATGTCATGAATGATTCAAGAAAAGATGAATCAGAAAGAACATTGACAATTGATGATATGAGGAAAATCACAGAGAAGCTACAAGAAAAAGAATCAGAGATTCAAAGACTCACTGATTATCACCATGAGATTACCAATCAGATCATTCTTATGAGTCAAGAGGCAAACAGGTTAAATACTGAACTCATTGAAAGAATATAGATCATCGATGAGATAAGAGAAGAGAATGAGAAGCTAAAGCATGAAGTCATAATTCAGAATTAGCACAATGAATTAATCAAGAAAGCTGAAGATAGCAATAAAAGAATGGACGATTTTCTTGATGGAAAAAGAAGAGTCAACAACTACATAGGTATAGGGTACACTCACAATGGAGAATCATCTAATCAATCAGATCAAAGGAATGTTTATGCAACTCCAAGAACCAAGAAGCTATCATGCAATCACTATGGAAAACTAGGCCACACCTCAAACATTTGCAAAAACAAAATGAAAGGTATTCCTTAATCACAATCTACTTTCATTGG
The DNA here is from genome assembly GCA_018584345.1 of Thuja plicata. NCBI lineage: Eukaryota > Viridiplantae > Streptophyta > Pinopsida > Cupressales > Cupressaceae > Thuja > Thuja plicata. The sequence goes on from MU227907.1 coordinate 2,647,777, forward strand.
TAATTGTTATAAATGTAACAAGAAAGGACACAAGGCACATGAATACAAATCCAAGGTGACAAATCCAAAGAAGAAAACCTACATGTACAAGTACTATCCTACCTACAAAATGAATGGACATACACATTCGGAGTGCTAGAAAAAGAACAAGAAACCATGGACACCAAAATAAACTGATAATGGCTATAAACCAACAAGAATTTGTAGCTCATATGTTTGGGACTACAAAACATGGGTAAACTGCACAGCATGTGGAAGGTATGGTCATATTTCTGCCAATTGTATGAGAAAATGGACTAGAAGACCAAGAGGATGGACCAATCTAGGTATGGCATGTTTACATTGTCATAAGGTTGGACATGTGATAAAAGATTTCAAAGACCGACTGACAGACACAAGCACTTATCCAAATGGAAACACCAGTGATGACATCAAGAAGATGAGAAACAAGATGTGGATAAAAGCTACAAACACTGAAGGTGCTCGAACAAGCAATGTAAATTATGACACCCCATCCAATGGATCTAGTGGCATCACTATTTCCAACTAAGTTGCACAAGTAAGTATGGAACTACATTATGATAAGTTATATTATGAATTGGTTCAATTACATATTGATAATATTGACAAAATTAGCATTATAGAAGATGCACTATATTGTTACTTGTAATATTATTGAAAAAAAATTCTATCGGTAAATGGGTACAAATAAGCATCGATGAACACACACAATAAAGTTGACACTATTTACCAAAATATATCGAGTCATTACACAAAAGCCAAGTCCCTGAGTGTAACTAATAGACATCAGTGATCTTTTGAGCTGACAGAGGTTTTCATCACCATCTTACCGACAATCATCGGTCAAAACACAAAATCTTCTAGCTACCCCAAAAATTTGTGTCTGCATTGAAGATGTTATTTATGCCTCAACTGACGAACTCAGTCTTTGTACACTGATGAGTTGTTGGGCACTAATGACAACTGAGGGCACAAAAGTTATAAAAGTGTGACGGAAGAACTCATTTTGCACCCGCAATTTTTGAGCAACAAAGTAGAGCGATTGAAGAATAGATTGAAGTGCGACCTTTGCAAGATTCAAACACGACTCAATAGATTCACGAGCAATCAAAGAGATTTCGTAAGTACCTACAATCACTGACCACATTATTTGATTTACGTAAATCCCTAAATTTCAAAATACGATGGCATCTACTTCAAGAACAGCAAAATTGAAAGAGGATAAGAAGAAAATAATTAATCTTATCAGCAACAGCACTTGTGTTGAACCTATATACAAGTTACACCCAGAAATTGCATTGCAATCTGATGATTCTGGAGTATTCTCCAGAATCCCACCTAGGTTTTTTTTGGTAGAGGACGTAAGGTCCTATATACATTGCAAGATCTCAGAATTAGGAGATCTATACCTAGACAATTCCTATAAGGCACTATGTGATGAAACTGGAAACCTAAAAGAAGAGCACAAGCATCTGGAAGTGAAAGGTCTGAAAAATGCATTACACTTTCTCCTAGGGTTTTTAAGACCAAATGGATACTGATAGTTCTTAGTAGAATGCATAATCAGACATTGTGTCTTGATGAGCCTAAATGAATAATAAAAGATGTTATTCATGTGGTTACTAGATACCCCACAACCGACAAGCCAAAAGCTCACAAGAACCCATCCTTGAAGGAAGTAGAAAATTTGACAGGTATAAAATCAGACAAAAGAGGTCTCAAGGTTAGCACCATCACCTACAAGGAACTTAATTTTGGTGCATGTGTGATAGGATATAAAATATTTCAGGCCAGTATAGTGAACAACATAGCAAGCACTGCTATGAGCACAGCCTACAAGATCATCAAAGAAGGAAAGAAGATGGATCTTGTGGAAATATTGTTATATTAACTTGAGGAGAACATGAACACCATAAGGTCATCAAGGAAAAACACTTGTAGGTTTTGTTCTCTTATAATGTGCATATTCTTTTACTTTGAAGAATACTTTCCTTCCATAGGCAAAGTAGTATGGGACATAAGAAAACCAGTCACCATATAGATATGTGAGCACATAGAATCATTAGGTATAGACTTTGATGACTTAATGAATGAATATTTCAAAGGATTTAAGGAAAAGATGCAAGCTAGAACAAGGATACCTAAGATTTTGATAGAAGAACACAAAGATAATATATGTTTTATGGTAGCTACTGATTTTACTTATATCAAACCAGTAGTACCTAGAAAATCTTGGCTATCACCACTAGATTATGAAATCAAAATAGGACAAGATACAAAATGCATCCAGGCACTATTGAATGAACCATTGGACAACAAGCAACCAAGATTTAGCACTTATGAAGAAGCCAAACCAAAAATCAAGATAGATCTTGTTGTCAAGAAAATTGTAAACAAGAAGAACAAAATGGTAAAGGACTTAACCAAGAAATTTGTAGTTACTGAAGAAGGTGAAGAGGAAACAAAAGGAAAGGAGGAAGAAACCAAGGGCCAGTCACCCATAGGTGAAGATATAGAAAAGAGTGAGTCAGATACCACATAGTCAGATTCACCACCTCCTCCTCCACCTAAGAAATCAAGAGCAACTACTGCTTCAATGACAAGAAGCAAAACAGCTAAGGAATAAACTCCTTCACCATTGAAGAAAGGGAGAGTGAGAACCTACAAGAGGAAACCAGCCTCACCAAAGGGGAAACAAACCAAAAGGAGGAATTTTTTTAGAAAAAAAGAAGATCTAGATGACTTGGCTATGATGAAGCTAACCTAGAAGTACAAAAAGAGAAAGCACCCTTGGTCCCTAAAACCATTGATGAAATATGTAAAAATATTTCAGAATCACAATCTATTTTAGCTCCTAATATTAGGAAATGCTTGAAACTTGAACAAGAGGATCAAAATAAAATTGAAGAAGCTATAATAGCTAAAATGTGCAAACACCATTATGTTCTACTTCAATTCAAGGAATATGAAGTACCCAAGGAGCTATCAGATAGATTGTCTGCAAAATGGACATTTGCACTTCATCAAGAAAAATAGATAAGAGAAAGAGTACTTTCTACTCTTATGCCTTCTGAATCAAAGAAGGAAGAGAGAGATGAAATGATGAAAATGTATGAAAAATAATTCTTACCCAAAATGAGAGCTTAAAAATTCCTTCAAGGGAAGCTAATTGAGCTAGATCAGGAAAGCATCAAGAAATGGTGTAAAATACTCAAAAGGCCCAATAAGGAAGCTAGCCCGGAGAAAGAACACAACATCATTAAAGATGCATAGAGTGATTCATCAGTTGAATTGGATAGAGAAGAGGATGATGCAACTAGAAACCAAAATACTGAAGTAGCAGATGAGGTATGACCCAATACTCAGAGTGACAAAATCCAAATTCCACCAAGCCCAACTCATATTGACTTGGATGATGAAGCAGAGGTTACCAAAGAAGAATTGACAATAAAAGGTAACATAAATGAGGATGTCAATGATGAAACATGGTTGGATAATATCATTAATGATAGTATAGGAAAAGACCCTACAGAAGAGGTACAAAAAGATGAAGATGTCACTGTTGTACAAGGTAAAACCGACGAACAAGACACACTTACTGACACTACAAAGGTAAATACACCGACCAACATGAAAATATTGATAAAAGCTATTGATATTGATTTAAGTCAGGAGAAATCATCTAAGAAAGATGATGACATACCCAAGGACACATGTAGTGATAAAATTAAAGATGCATCAAACACGCAAAAAGATATAGACATAGAGATGAAGGATGTAATCAACACTCAACAAAAGTTGTCTATTGAAAAAGACAAAGGAGAAGATACTAACAAAGATGAAACATTGAGAAAGGATGAAGAGATAGAAAAGAGTGAAGAAGTTAAGCAAGATGATAGCATTAAGGAAAAGGAAGAAAAATATGTTGAAACACCCAAGGCCACTGAAGAGACATCTTCACACAACCAACAGGTGGACTCTGAACAGAAGAAACAAGAAGCTTCATCTTCTCGACCCTCACCTACCAAATCAATCCAATCTCAAGATCTACAAATGGTAGTTCACCAATCTGTCTCCCAACCAAAGAAGAAAAAGAAGAAAGTAATGAAGAAAGACATCTTGGCTGTAACACTTGATGAGGTGATCGAAATAACCAAGTGGGATGTATCAACTTTAGATACTGAAACACTTCAAAAGTTTGGAGTGATGTGTCAAAGAAAATCCCTACAGGAGAAAATGAGAAAAGCACATAGGGAAGCCCAAGCACTTGACAAAACTAGGGATATACTACATAAACTTGTTCTTGAGGTAAAAGTTGAAAATGACATATCATTCATGGAACAAATTACAGTTCTTATTGACACCATCACCACTCAAAGTGTAGATGTAGAGAAGGTAATGGAAGAACAGACAGAGAAGAAGTATCAACACAAACTAGTTGAGAAGATCAGCCAAGAAGTGGAAGAAAACAAGGTAAAGATCTTTGAATTAGCAAATCAATTAGAACCTATGATTGCAGAAGCTATTACCTTAGTTCAAAAGATGTGCACACTTGAAAATTTCACAAAACAGAATAGTAAAAAGATGTCCCAACTAGATTTAGATCTGATAGCAAGTGCACAAAGTTTAATCTCTAATGCAAATGCAATAAAGTTGCATCATGACAAGATCATAGAGTTCAACAAGTTAAGACAAGAGATATGGGATGCAGAGACATAGTTTAGAAATGAGGTTACCGAGCTACAGACTCACATATTACCAAACCTCACCACTCTACAACAACACATTACAGATGCAAGGAATCTGATCTCGACCCTGGAGATTTTTGTAGTAGACATCATCTCGATATGCATGTAAGGATATCACTTGAGAATATAGCTCTAGAAAATTTGAAATAAAAATGGGAGAAGATGATGGAGGAAATCAAAGCCTCACACTCCCACATTTTTGACAAGTTGTAAGTACCTTTCCTTTTTTATTAAAAAAGGAGGAATGAATGGTGCATATGTACAATATACTAGCATATGTAAAATATACTACATTAGCATAAAAGAGAAAAAGGATATGTATGTTGTATGTAGAGAAAACTAGATATGTACAATATATCAAATATCAAAAAAAGGGGAAGGCAATTATATGTACATAAACTTACACTTACTAGAATATGCATAGGGGGACTCATAAAATGACTAAGGATGAAGTATACACAAGTGTACATACTAATACAGTAAGTACATTGCACATATAAGTTTTTGACACTAATGTCAAAGGAGGAGATTGATAACATTAAGTTTTTCCATTAGTATACTTAAAAGAAAAACATGATAAAGGTCATCAGTATAGGCATACCTGACAGACAGCACACTGCGTAACCAACGAGATGCCAATTCTTGTCATGAAAATACTAAGTATAGAATTTCCTGATGAACGCTGTCAAGTGTTGAACCGACAACAAAGCAAAAGAGGACATCACCGATGAAACATCGCCGATGGATCCAAAATCACTACACTGGTGGTACAGTTTTATGAACACCACTGAAAGAGAAAAAAAGGCAAGGAACCCAATGAAAAATTCAATATAGGGACACCAATGGAGTAGAATCCCGACAGAGCAAGGAAACCCGACAGACTGATAGAGCAACCCGACCATTAGAACTGACATTCAGTTAAAGAACCTGCAAATAGTGGATCTGACTTTCCACGTCAAATAAAACATTGTAATTGTATTTATAGAGTTTTAATTTTTTTTAAATCATTACTTGAGGGTCAAGAAAGTATATTGTAAATGTTTTAAAGCATCCTAAAGGATCTAAAACATAACTAACTAAAGATCAAGGTCAAGCTGTAAACCTTGAATCTAGAGTTAAACTTGAAAAGCGAGAATCAAGAATGGACCTATAAACTAGTATGTATAGATGTTCAATCATTGTAATAGATAAGAGTTGAAATAATGATTGTAGCCATGGAGAGAATCTAAGTAGTAGAAGTGAATACATGCAAAGTTTAGAAATAGATCATATCATTTCTAAAGAACACAGACAAGGCTACCGACGATTAGAGGCAAGGTATGATTCAATCACTCAAGGTGATTACATATACACTGTAAGCTTTATAGGATCTATTATCAGAAATTAGAGATTGCATATACTATCAGATCAACATTTATAATGTAGTTGCATTCTAACAAGTGCATCACATCAGAAATCCTTTAGTAGAAGTTGGACTTAACAGTTCTTGATAAATATCTTAACAATGTGCACACCTAACAGTGTTGCTAAAGCTTCAAACAAAGTAGATCCTAACAGGTCTCCACTCTAATACTCCTAATAGTTTAGATCATCAGAAGTGATCAAATTGTAAGCCTTAACCAGCTCCCTTGTTATCTACAGATAGTGAAGTTTTGTGGGTGACATCCCCACCGCATTTTTTACTTCCTAATAGGAGTTTTCTATGATATCATATCTTGTGTTATGTGTTATTTATTTCCATGTATGATTCTTGAATGTTTACACAAGTAAAGAACTTATGTTATGATGTCACATACATAAAGAAAGATGAACAGATAGATAGGTGAATATACAAATCTGATGACACAAAGGTTAATGGCCCAAACACATAAAAAGTTTTAGAGGTACTGATTCACCCCTCCCCTCTCAGTACATCATTCCAATAATTCCAACACTTTCTGACATATCTTGCAAGTAGAGGTTCAACTCTTTGTGTATCATCTTGATTATCATTTTGTCCTTCATTCTATTCTTCATCACTTTGTGCATCATTTTGAGCAATATTTTGATCATCAGTATTTGCAGCCTGATGCTTAGGTGCAATGATCTTTTGCTCGGTATCTCTACATTGTTGGTCGGGTAGAGTGTCAGGTTCTTCATTGTAAGTAAACCTTTTGTAGTCCTCTGGTTCTTTAGTGCTTTGCTTTTCATTCTTCTCTGCAAATTCATCTATCTTTACATTTGCACTTTCAACAATTCTTTTGGTGGAATACCCTAGGAAGATACATCCATCACTCTTGGAGTCAAGCTTTCCATTTCTATCATCTTTTAAGATACAACATTGACTAGCAAAAAATTTGAAATAAATCATATTGGGTGTATTTCCATCCCATTGCTCATAGGGTGTCTTCTTTGTGTCTTTCTTCAATTGTAATCTATTTAATGTGTAAACAAAAGTATTGATAGCTTCCCTCTAGAATATTTGGGTCATGCCTTTCTCTATCATTAATCTCCTTGCACAGTCAACTATGGATATGTTCCTTCTTTCAGCAATTCCATTTTGTTGTGGTGTTCTCAGTGCAGAGACCTGTCTTTTGATTCCATGCTCATTAAAAAAATTAGTGAATTCATCTAAAAAAAATTACCCTCCTCTATCTGATATTAAGCATTTTAAATCTTTACCACTTTATTTTGCAACCATTGCCTTGTACCATTTAAACATCTTAAATGCTTCAAATTTATCTTTTAGAAACATTATAGTCATCATTCTAGATTAGTCATCAACAAAGAGAATAAAATATCTATCTCCATAATAACTCTTTGTCCTCATAGGTCCACATAGGTCAGTATGGACTAGTTCTAGAATGGCATCAGATTGTGATGAACCTCCTACTATAATATGATGAACATGCACGAAATAACATAAATATAGAGAAACAATAGAACTCAGAGTGAATCTATTGATCGTGGGCCACTTTAAGGGGGTAACCTCCTTTGAGAAAGCTCAATACAATAAATTCATCAGTACCCATCAAAGGCCTCAACACGCACTTATATACTAAGTACAATCTAGAAAAGTAATACTACCTATGCATGTGGGATAATAAAATATACTCACGGGATGACTTACAAAGCATATGCATCAACAACACTATACTAACAAAATAAACAGAAGGAACACATAGGTCCCTAACATCCCCTCTCTCTTCGAAAAAATATTTGTCCTCAAAGCTGAAGGTGTGGAAATTGTTGCTGAATCTGAAGAAGGGGTTCCCATGTAGCATCCTCTGGTTGCATTCCGTGCCACTGAATCATGACCTTAGAGATGGAGCGAGAGCAAAGCTGACGAATGCGTCGGTAAAGGATTCCCTCAGGCTCAAGGATAATGGATCCTTCCTTTTCCATTTTAGGGAGAGAAGTTTGTGCTCTGACATTGGTACCAAGAACTTGCTTGAGACAAGAAATGTGAAAGACTGGATGAATGTGGGAAGGAGGAACTTCCAGTTTATAAGCAATTGAACCAATCTTCTGCAGAACCTTATATGGACCATAAAATTTTGGGGCCAGTTTATGACACCCTTTAAGCTTCCGGGAGGATTGCTTGTATGGCTGTAGACAAAGAAAAACCATATCCCCAACTTGAAATGAGCACTCAGAATGGTGTTGATATGCCTATTGTTTCATTCGATTTCAGGCCATGTGAAGATTATCCTGTAAGGTGCGAAGAATCTGATCCCTGGTGCAGAGAACTATGTCAACTGCCTAGAGTGGTGAGCTGTTGGGAGTGTAGGGAAGGAGCACTGGAGGTGCCTGACCATAGACTACTTCATATGGAGTCATTTTAGATGCAATATGGCAAGAGGTATTGTACCACCATTCAGCTATAGGAAGCCACTTGGCCCACTGATGTTGTTGTTTAGAAGTGAAGCATTGAAGATAAGTTTCCAAGAATTTGTTGACAATTTTGGTCTGACCATCGGTTTGTGGGTGATAGCCCGAACTCATCTTTAGTTTGGTGCTAGTTTTCTGAAATAGTTCAGTCCAAAAATGACTGGTAAAAGTTGCATCACGATTTGAGACAATGGAAGAAGGGAGGCTATGAAGATGGAAGATCTGTTCCATGAAGATTTGTGCAATTGAGGAGGTAGTATAGGGGTGGCTGAGGGCACAAAATGATTATATTTAGAGAGACCATCAACCACAACCAAGATCACTATCTTGCCACCTGATTTAGGAAGCCCTTCAATAAAATCCATAGAAATATTAGTCCAAATCTAGGTAGGGATGGGCAAGGGTTCCAGCAAGCTAGGAAGGAGGTTCGTTTCACCCTTGTAGTGTTGGAGAGTATCAAATTCAGCCACCATCTATTGAATCATCTATTTCATTCCCTTCCAAAAGAAGTTTCACCTTGCCCGCTCATAGTTTTTGAGGAATCCCGAGTGCCCTGCCGAAGGAGAAGCGTGGAGTTCATAAAAAATAGCCTGTTGTAGATCTAGATTCTGAGGAAGCACTAGATGGCCCTTGTATCAGAGAGAAGAACCATCCCAAGAGTAATGTGGTACAGTAGAAGGATTATTGGCCAAATGGTTAATGATTTGAGATAAAGAAGAGTCACTGACATAGCCCTGCTAAACATATGCTAACCAATTGGGAATTGGCATAGAAATAGCTAAAAGGGAAGCTTGATCATCAAATTTGTGAGAAAGGGCATCTGCCACAATATTGTCCTTACCCTTCTTGTAGGTGATCTCATAATCATACCCCATGAGTTTGCTGACCCATTTCTATTGTGTAGGGGAGGATACCCATTATTCCAGGAAGTATTTTAGACTTTGGTGATCGGTCTTGATTCAAAAATGACTCCCTAGGAGGTATGGCCGCCACTTCTATATAGCATGCAAAATAGTCATCATTTCTTTTTCATAATTAGATAGGGCTAGATTCTTACTAGAAAGGGCTTTTCTAGTGAATGCAATAGGATGCTCATCTTGAAGGAGAACAACACCCAGTCCATTACTGCAAGCATCACTCTCAATAGTGAAGGGCTTGAAAAAATCTGGCATAGCGAGAATAGGTGTACTACACATATCTTGTTTCAGTTGTTTAAATACATTCTCAGCAACATGGGGCTAGGTAAAAGCATCCTTTTTAAGGGTATGTGCAAGATCATGAGGGGCCAAACTATGCCCTTAAGTGGCAATGAAAAATTAGAAAATTAGGGTTAGTAAAATTGACGTGAAAATTTGAACTAGCTATCTACCTAATATCAAAAAGTTGTAAGAATAGAATCTGTAGGAAATTGAATCGAGTTTCTAAACTACTAGGCCTTTTCTGAAAACAATTTAATATGATTGGTGAAAAATATAGATTTCAATGCAGTAGTACAAAATTTCAGGAAAAAAATAAGAAATAGGTGTATGTCTGACCACCTTAATCATAATCAAATGATAATATTTTTTATAATATTTTATATATAAGTAGTCGACTCATACCCGGATGTGATGCATATTTTTTTGTAATTTTATTCCAAAAAAATAATTAATTATAAATTATTTGCTAGAACATTTTCAGAATAAAAAAACTCCTGTGTCTGACCACCTTAACTCATTGAAAACTTTACCAAATTCAAAAAAAAATAAAATTTCCTTATAGTAGGCAAAGCATAGAATGTGACACATTTTTTAGATTTCAAAAATGTTATACCGTTTGAAAGTTATAGCCATTTTTCAATCAGTATATAAATCAACACTTTAGAGGTAATTCAATTGGAAAATAACTAATAATTACTTACCGAATTCCAAATTTGACAAAAATTATATCGATAGAAAGCTGATAATCTCCTTAAGATACCCTTTTCGTTTCATCAAATTCGGGTGAAAAAAATTCATCAGCTACATGGTCGAACTTTGGAACTCAGAAAAATAGGGGAAAAACATGTTTTTGAGACATTTGAAGAGTTGACTAGGTAGGTATGGTGCACAAAGCAATACCGAGCCTAATCAGGTTCCTGATATTTTTGGGTACCCGATATTTTTCAGGTACCCAAAAATCCTGGCAGAATTTTGAATTTTAAATTTTCCCTCCCCTTTCTCCCTCTTAATTTATTTTCAACCCCTTTCTCCCTCCCATTTCTCCATACTAGATTATATATCAAAAATTATATATTAGATTATATATTATATATATTAAATATTATATAATATCTGTTATTTATTAAATATTATATAATATATATTAATATTAAATATTACATTATATATCATATATTATATTTTATTTTATATGTATTATATATTAATATGTATTTTACAATATATCACATAATATCTTCATACTTAAATTGTATGTAATATATATATATA
>MU227907.1:2670376-2709827 GCA_018584345.1 Thuja plicata
TCCTAAGGGGTCATATGACCCCTTGGGACACACTTATGTGTTCTAATGTGTCAAAAGGTGTCATGGAGACATCCTAGGAATCCTAACATGTGATAAGACATACTAGGAGCTCTTAGAACACACTTGAGTCTTCCAATGTGTCCCCAGGAGTCAAAAAGGGTCTTAAGGGGTCTTAGTACACCTTATCATGCATTAGGATCTCTAAGAAGAGTTCATGACCCCTTTCGACACATTGAAACACTCAATTGTGTCCCAAGGGTTTGTAAGACCTGTTGGGACACACTTGAGTGGTCCATTCTCTCAAAAGGGGTCATGGGGACTTCCTAGGGGTCCTAACACATGATAAGGTGTACTAGGACCCCTTAGGACCCTCTTTGATGTCTAGGGACACATTGGAACACTCAAGTGTGTCCCAAAGGGTCCTACGACTTCTTAAGACACACTTGAGTGTTTCAATGTTTCAAAATGGGTCATGGGGTCTTCCTAGGGATCTTAACATGTGAGAAGGTGTACTAGGACCCCTTAGGACCCTCTTTGACTCCTGAAAACACATTGGAACACTCAAGTGTGTCCCAAGGGGTCTTATGACCTCTTGGGACACACTTGAGTCTTCCAATGTGTCGAAAGGGGCCATGGGGACCTACGACTATGATAAGGTTTACTAGCACCCCTTAGGTCACTCTTTAACCCCCGGGAGCACATTGTAACATTGAATTGTGTCCCAAGGGGTCCTACGATCTCTTGGGATATATTTGAGTGTTCCAATGTTTCAAAAGGGGTAATCAAAAGTTCTCATGACCCCTTTTCATACATTGGAACACTCATGTTTGTTCTAAGAGGTCGTAGGACCCCTTGGGACATAATTAAGTGTTCTAAGAGGTCCTAGTACATGTTATCACATGTTAGGACCCCTAGGAATATCTCATGACCCCTTTCGACACATTGGAACACTCAAGTGTATCCTAAGAGGTTGTAGGACTCCTTGGGACACACTTGAGTGTGTCAATGTGTCCCCGTAGGTCAAAGATGGTCCTAAGGGGTCTTATTACACCTTTTTACGTGTTGGGACCCTTAAGAAGACTCCATGACCCCTTTTGACACATTAAAATACTCAATTGTGTCCCAACGGGTCCTATGACCTCTTGGGACACACTTGAGTGGTCCAATGTCTCAAAAGGGGTCATGGGGACTTCCTAGGGGTCCTAACACATGATAAGGTGTACTGGGACCCCTTTGGACCCTCTTTTACCCCCGAGGACACATTAGAATACTCAAGTGTGTCCCAAGGGGTCCTACAACCTCTTGGGATATACTTGAAAGTTCTAATGTTTCAAAAGGGGTCATGGGGTCTTCCTAGGGGTCCTAACATGTGAGAATGTGTACTAGGACCCCGGGGACACATTGAAACACTCAAGTGTGTCCCAAGGGGTCCCATGAAAGTTCATTTGAAAAATAAAATTTACAAAAAAAAAAATTATTAAAAAAGAAAAAAAAATTTAAATTTTTTTTTAAAAGAAAATCGGGTACCTGAAAAAATTAGGTACCTGAAAATATCAGGTACCTAAAAAAATTAGGTACTCGATTAGGCTTGTGCTTTGGTGTTAGGTTTGCCCAAGTGTACTAACACCCAGGCCTACTAAAAAGTCAACAAACATTTTCATGCGCTTTTGGACGAGTGAAAAGTGGATTTTTTTCACATCGCCACTTTTTGGCCCCCCATGATCTTGCACATACTCTTAACATAGCTGTCAATGGTGCTGCAATCTTCCCATAATTTTTGACAAACTTGCGGTAATAGCCAGTCAGCCCCAAAAAACCCTGAAGGCTCTTAAGAGTTTTAGGATGCGGCCAATTTTTCATGGCATCTATTTTTGTAGGATCCACCCGAACCCCTTGGTGTGCAACAATATGCCTGAGACAATCCACTTCCTCCTAGCCAAACACACATTTAGATTGTTTTGCATAGAGTTGATGATCAGAGAGAAGTTGCATTACAAGCTCCAGATGATGGAGATGCTTAGCCGAAGTTTTGCTACATATGAGGATATCATTGAAGAAGACCATAATGAATTTTCAGAGGTATGGATGAAATATTTTATTCATCACTACCTAAAATGTTGAAGGAGCATTAGTGAGGCCAAAGGGCATGACTAAAAATTCATAGTGAAAATCATGTGTGCAGAAGACTATTTTAGGTATATCCTCCTCATTAACCCTAATTTGATGATACCTAGAACAAAGATCCAACTTGGAGAAATAACGAGCACCATGAAGCTCATTAAGAAGTTCATCAACAACCAGAATGGGAAACTTATCCTTTATGGTGAGATGATTAAGTGCTCAAAAATCAATGCAGAGTCGCCATGACCCATATTTTTTGTGGACAAGTAGAACTGGAGAAGAAAAGGAAATGCTACTAGGGCAAATTATACCTTGCTTCAGTAAGTCATGAATGAGCATCTCAATTTTGGTCTTCTGATGAAATGGGTAGCACTAGGGCCTGATGTTGGGTGGAACACTGCCAGGAAGGAGATGAATACGATGGTCCTTTGGGAAAGAAGGGGGAAATCCCACAGGTTCAACAAATACACCTGAATACTTATCCAAAATTTGTTGTAGATCTGCAAGAGTAATAGACACCGCTGATGGCTGCATCTAAATGGAATGGAGCTAAGCGATGACACCATGTGAATTCTTCTTAAGAAGTTTTTCCATACGATGTGAACTGATGATGCTGAGAGACCCCAGCTATAAGCCCTTCAAAGTGTGTTGTTTCCCATTGGATGAAAACTATATCCAAAGTTCAGAAAAATCCCATAGAATGGGGCCAAGAGTGCATAACCATTGGGTGCCCAAAACCACATCACATCCACCTAAGGGCAAGGAAAACATGTCAGAGCGTAGGTTATAATCTCCAATAGAGAGACACATATTGTGACAATTCCCTTTGCAAGGTAAAGTGCCCCCATTGGCAATCATGACTTCAAAGCTAGAGCAGGGATGGACAAAGAAATCATCCTATTTGGCTATTCAGGGGTCAATGAAGTTATGAGTGCCACCAAAATTAATGAGTATAATAAGAGGGATCTTCTTGAAGAAACCCTGGACTCACATAGTTTACAGAGTAGTGACTCCTACCAAAGCATAGATAGATATCTCTAATTGAGCTTCTGGCGAAGGAGGTTCAGGATGTTGAGGCTCAACCTCATCATCCACTGTTTCATGATCATCTACATATTCTTCCAGTTTAGGTGGAGAGTCCACATCCAAGAGATAGAGCTTTTGCTGAACACATCTATGGCCCCGGGACCATTTCTCATCACAATTATAACAAAGCCCTTTTTCTCACCAAGCTCGCATCTCTATTTTGGACAAGTGCATGATAGGAGTAGTTCTGGGAGCTGGTGTGACTGGAGGGTTGTGAGAACCCATATTTCTGAATGGAACAAAATTGAATCTAGAATGTTGTAGAGCACTAATCTTGTCCTCCGCTAACTTAACCAACCCAAGGGCTTCCATCATTGTACTGGGTTGGAACATTTTTACTTTAGATCGAAGTGCATCCTTCAGACCAATGACAAAACAACTGTGAAAGAATTCATGAGACAATCCCTCTGTGTGATTAGCTAATTTTTTAAACTCTATCTGGTATTCTCTTACAGTGCCTATTTGGCACAGTTTAGTGAGTGCTCCTGTGAAGTCAACAAAAGCACTAGGGCCAAAGTGCTCCAAAAGGAATGTGCACAATTCTGTCCATGTTGGGTCTACATTAGCCTTGATGTACCAACAAAACCATTGAAGAGATTCATGTTCCAAATGAAAAGACGCAAGTAGGAATTCGTTGTTATCCAAAGTATTATGCAAGCTGAAATACTGCTCTACCCTGTAAATCCATCCAGTCAGATCAGCACCATCGAAGCGAGGAAAATCAAGCTTTGGTCCATGAAAATTGCCAAAAGAGAACCCAGTGTCTCTAGAATGGTTGCAGTTTATGGCTGAATGCTGAAGAGTGAGACCGAGAAATTTGTCATCCAAATATTGAAGTTTGGTTTTGAGGGATGCAAGTTCCTCCTCCATGATTTTTGCTCCTGTTCATGTAAAAACCATAAAACATATATATATATATATATATTTTTAAATGGGTAGAAAACTAGAAACATAAAATTTTTCAGTTAGGGAAAACTTGGATTTGGGAAAAACTCAGATGGTAAATGGGTGTTTGACGAGTGGTTGGACACTTTCAGATGAAAAGGGAAAAATAAAAATGAGGGTTTCAGGGTTGGGGAGGTGGAATGAGACGAGCAGTCCAAGAGGGACAATGGAGCAGAATTAGGAAGTGAACCTTGTGGCCCAATTTGGTGGCGATTGGATGAGAAGCAAAAAAAGTTAGGGCAATACCTAAAATTAGATAAATGAGGGATTTAGGGATTCAATATGTAGAATTTGGGATAGGGACTTCAAGTAAGGAGGTATGCAGAATGGTATTTCAGGGGTTCTAAGGAACTTTGAGAGGAAACATGAAGAAATCAAGGAAGCTCACTCAAATACTGAATAACTGAAAAGAACTTGCAAAAACAAGAAATACTAGAATTGAAATGAACCAGGATGTAAAAATAAAAGGAACCTGAAGGCCATGACGGAAAATTTTTTTTTGATGTAATTTCCACCCAGCGAGCCCAAGAAAGTGCTCTGATACTAGATGTGATGAACCTCCTACTGTAATATGATGAACATGCATGAAATAAAAAAAATATAGAGAAACAGTAGAGCTCAGAGTGAATATATTGATCACGGGCCACTTCGAGGGGGTAACCTCCTTTGAGCAAGCTCAATACAATAAATTTGTCGATAAACATCAAAGGCCTCAACACACACTTATATACTAAGTACAATCTAGAAAAGTAATACTACCTATGCATGTGAGATAATAAAATATACTCACGGGACAAATTATAAAGCATATGCGTCAACAACACTATACTAACAAAATAAACAGAAGAAACACACACGTTCCTAACATAGATGTATGGGTAATACTTTTGAAACTAGACTTTGTCATCTTACATTTTTGACAATTCTTACACATGATGTTGTCGGCCTTAACCATCATCGGTAAACCTCTTACATTTTTCTTTTTTCTAATCTTTATCATGTTGTCAAAGTTCACATGACACAATCTTTTGTGCCACAACCATATGTCTTCATTTGTAGCAATCAAACACGTGGTGTCAGTATCATTCAGATAGAATAAGTTACCTTTTGTCTGCTCACCGGTGCCAATCAGATTTCCTGATTTGTTGAAGATCTTTTCCTTCTTATTTTTAAATGTTACTCTGTGACCTAAATTATTCAACTAAGAAACACTCAATAGATTATAATTCAATCCATTTACACAATAAGAATTTTTACATTTTATTTGGCTATTCAATATTATGGTTCCTGTACCTTCTACTGGACAAGGTGTGTCATTACCCATTCTTACTGAACCACCTTTATAGTATTAAAAAGTCTCAAAATTTTGCTTGTCACCGGTCATATGGTGAGTGCAGACACTATCTATGATCCAAACATCATTTTTACTAACTTTAGATATGAGTGTAGTTTCTACATACCTTTCTTCATCATCATCTGAACTATCTTTTACTACCACAAACACCATCTCGATATATTCCTCAGATTCGGTGTCAGTGTCATTATCTTTGCATTTAGCTAGGTAACTAGCCTTCTTTCCTTTGTCCTTGTAGTCTCAGGTATCTCTTATTTCTGATTGTCGGTAGCTTCTTTAATCTCCTCTATCAGACTTATTTTCAAATGATCTGTCATTACTTCTATCATCTTTTCTTCTATTTGGACATCTTGCAACAAAGTGTCCAATCTCTTTACAATTAAAAAAAACAAGTGGTAATTTACCTTTGTATTTACCTTTGCCTCTCTACATTCTTCTAGCCATAGGTGCTTCAATTTCATCAAGATCTTCTTCTTCACTTTCACTATCACTATATTTTCTCATAGTGTGTTTATGACTTGATTTACTTATTCTCATAGAAGACTTGAATGGAGACTCTATGTTTGGTAAGACACTATTATCAAAATTGTTCATCTCAAATGAAATATGTCTTCCAATTAAACTGTCTAGAGTAACATTGCTATTTTCTACTGCTCTTATTTCTTGAATGGTAGATACTCTAATAGAATAAGTAGGCAGTAAGGCTCTTAAAATTTTACTTACCAATGTATCTTCTTCTAGTATGCCTCCAACTCCTCAGATAACATTGACTACCTCTTTGATTCTTGTGTTGTACTATGTGATGTTTTCACCTTCTTTCATTTTGAGATCATCAAACTTTCCTCTAAGGCTTTCTGCCTTGGCTCTCACAACATTTTTGTTACCACCATGTACAAGCATCAATTTGTACCTAATCTACTTTGCAGCCTTGCAGGTTTTGACATCTTGAAACTCAGCATCGAAGAGTGAGGAAGCAAGCTCTATCATCATGCAGTTGTGCTCATGCTTCTCTCTCATTTGTTTAACTCTTGGTGCTCCTGTGGGAAACACATATTCAGTGTCTAAGTATTGAGTAACATCATTCCCAATACCTGATAAGTGGAGTCTTATTCTTCTCTTCCATGAAGCAAATTTGTCTTTGTTCAACTTGGGCACATCTCATCTATTCATCTTGTGATCTTTATCTTAGGTCTTGAAACCTTCCTTCTAAGAACACAAGCTCTGATACCAATTTTTAGTAATAACTGAGAAGGGGGGGGGGGGGGGGAATCAATGGCCTAAAAAANTGAATCAATGGCCTAAAAAATTAATCCTTAAATAAACCCTTAAAACTTATAACGACAAATTATGCCTCTAGTTATCTTCTGTCCTACAAGATGAATACCTTGAAATACTTATATGAATTTACTACTTGTCATATTTCTTTGTAAATCTCTCTTTTATATGATTATCGATAAGAAGTTAAGTATTTACTGAAACACAGTAAATATGTAGAGTATACAAATAAATCTAGAATTGCATATGTGAAATGTAAAACAATAAAGTAATAAAACATAAAAACATAACACATGAATTTTTAACGTGGAAACCTTGTTATGTGAAAAACCACTGGGACCGGTAACTCAAATTTTCACTCTTCTAAAGTGAGCCATGTTAGGAGCCAACCCTGTTAAAGGTTACAAAAACAATGTTAGGTGTGACCTTGTTAGAGGATTTAAAAGATAGTTTGTCACCTAGTATCTGGCATCTAATGCTACCATCCTTTGTCAAACACTCACTTGTCCTGTCAATAGGTATCAGCCATATCCAATTCTACTTTCATGATCAAACCTTTTGATACTCCTTGGGATCTATCTCAATTGTAAAAGAATTTTATCTCCTGCTTGGTTAAGGGACTTGATGCTTCAATTGTTAAACTGAAACACTAATGATTTGTTCATACATACAATTCAATTATAGATTTTCAGAGCTATTGTTAGTCCATTACTTCTTCGGTCAATGTAATCAATCTTATAACTTGCTCCACATTGATCTGCTCTGTGATGTTGTCTCACTGTTCATCGGTGTCTTCAAAATCTAACTCTTTCTCTAGCTTTTTGATCAGGACTGAATGAAGACTTTCTTCTCTTTTAGATTTTCTTTAGCATCATTCCTCTTCTCTAATTCACCCACACACTTTGTATTGAATTGGGTTTGTCTCTTTATAGACATATTTTACCTTTTCTTGGCTTTCTTGATTCTTGGCATGATCTACAATTGTTGCCAATAAGATTTAAAGCAAACTCCATTTTTATCTCAAATAGATCTTCTTGCCAATTGGACAAAGTAGCTTTAAATCCATTACCTATCCTCAGCTTTATCTGGTCAATTAAAAAATGATAAGTATCACTTAAGTCTATTTATAGCTCTTGACAGGTAAGCATTTAGTCATTTTATGAACTCTCTATTCTGTCGGTCAACACTTTAGTTAGTTGTCAGTGATAATTGACTGTTCCATTGGTGTGACTTTAGTTTTCATCAAGATCTCCATCCTTTTATGCCCTGCATCCCTGTCCCTACATTTTATGTGCAAAATGTTGGGTCCCCCCGTTTTTTTTTTTTTTTTTCTTCTTGCGGCCTTGCCTTGTTTTTCTTTCCCTTTTTGTTCTCTTTTCTCTGGGGTTTTCTTCCCCGGTGTTGTGTCTTGTTTGTTTGCTTTCTGTCTCTGGGACTCCAGTCCCAGAGGTTGCCTTTTGTTGGAAACCGGACTCTGGACTCTGGGATTATTCGTCATGATATTCTTAAGGATATTATCACGAGGAATCCCCTGGCCCGGAGTCTGGAGGTTTTGCTTGTCCGGAGATCACCGGAAGGAGGAGGATTACCTTTTTACCATGGGTATAAATACAGATTATCTGTCACTTTCACATTTACCATGATTAAAAACTTTGAGAACTTAGAGTGAATTAGAGAGCGATTTCAAAAGTGATTAACAGAGCATTTGCAGGAAGTTTATGATAATCAACACTTAACACATCTTCTGTCATTCTCAGGCAATTGCAAGTGCTTCATGGTGGTGACTTTGATAGTTCGGCAACTCGAGCTTGCACGGTAAATCCTCCCTTTCCTTCGCCTTCTGCGTTCTTAGGTAGGTGTTTCCACTTTTTTGTTTCTCTATTTTTGCTTTCACTCTCTGGTTTTCTTTGGTTCTGTTTGGTTTTTGTTTGCCCTATTTTGTCTTATTTCTCTGTCGTGTCTGGTTTGTTATCTTTTGGTTCTGCCGCCCATTGGTAGGTCGGCTCTGCCAGAGGGTTGTCCACCCTCTACGTGGAGGTGGTCTCTCTGTAAAGTTGTAAATAACTGTATATATGTTTCTTCCTTGTCTAGTTTTTTCTGCGGGCGTCGTCCCGCATTGTATATTCATGTATATATATAGTTGTAATATAGTCTGTATATTCTCCTTGTTTCTATGTATATACCCTTTGGCTCCATGTATATCCTTCCAGGTGGCTTAACGGGCTGGTCGAGTCACCTTGGTGCTTGGTTTTCCACCTCTGAGCTTGCTTCGAGGCAGAAAACCACCTGTTTGAAGCTCAGCTCTTGGCTGGTTTTAAACAGGCAGTTTTCTCTCTCCTCCATGGAGTCTGTCAGAACCTCATTTATATCCCATGCGCGCAATCAATTCCAGCTACATGGCTTTCCCTTTTCGTGCATTCGGACAGTTGGCTCCGCCGTCATAGCCATAACTTCCATTTAATACCAACGCACATGGTGCCCACATGGGCGTGATGACTTGGCTTTTTTTTACATATTCTCGCTAACGGTCATTTCCTGGTCTTCAGATCACTTACCACCACCTATCCTGTGTCTTCACCTAGTGTGATCAGATCCCCAGGCCCGGATGTTTAATGATGTTTTTTGTAAGTTTATGATGTGTTTCACTTTTCGGGTGTCTTTGCATGAAGCTAACTTTTCAGGAAAATAAAATGTCATAGTGGTAAGATCCCCGGACCTCAGAGTAACTATTTTATTTTGCTAAAAATATTCTAACAGTCGCTCTGCCTTACAGATTCCCAGAGTTTATCTATCAATCATGTCTGAAGCATCCGCATCCTGTCTGCCTGGAAGTCCAGAACTTCCCTCAATGACCACCAGGGCAGCTGTAAAATCCAAAATGGAAAGGGCCCTGGAGAAACTGCCCCTCACCATGAAGTTCGTGCAGAACAATGTCATTACGGGCTCAAAGATTGAGTCCAAGGTTAAACTTATAACTGACACCAGCGTCAGAACATGGGCAGAGATGTAGGCCTTGGTAAAAGTGATGCACATCCAACGACAAGCTGGAGATCAATTAGCGATTAATGTCAGAGGTTTTGGGATCCTCCGGGCAGCTTGCTTCCCATGCTCCGTGCAGTCTCCGGAGCTTATCCTGACACTAGCGGCCAACTACAACTCCTCTGTTCGGGCTGTTATGCTTGCGGCCACATAACCCACAGGATACCCCACTCCTCTGGTATCCCTCGACCCAGACACATTTCAGGCGAGATTAGGAATCCCATAATTTGACAGAGCCATAGTAGTTACAAGGACTGATGCCTTGGATCAGTTTACACAATTGGAGGATGCTGCCCAAGTGTACATGAATACCCACTGGCTTAAGGCCCCAAAGAGGATGAAGATAGAAATCCCCCACTCGAAATTCAAGGAGAGCATCCAGATGGGTATAATAGCATTAGCCCGGGTATTTGAGCAACCCTCCGCCCAGGAGTTTACTAAATGGAAGTAGTATTTCCTCCTCGGCATCTCCACCAAGGGAGAATTCTTTGACTGGGCCACAATAATCTCTAATCACGTCGACTCTCAGTTTCTTTAGTTGGACAAGAAGAAGTTCTACATGTCTTGTTATGTCTTCTGGACCCTAGCACAATAGAGGCCCCACTCCAACGGCCTACTTACAGATGGCATACTCGAGATTGGCCTGAAATAAAAAGCACCATGGGACCATTTTCCACAGATTCAATGGGAGGCCAGCTTCCCTAGTTTCTGCTGGGTAAACGATGCGTTCGTTTACTACCATTTGCTTACACCCACACGGGATGCCAGATACCGCCTGTCCACTGAGGCGATGAAGCTAGTCAGTAGTTATAGACACTACTATATTTAGTTCCAGCAACATACATACATTAGGGTCACCGGCTTGTCCGGGAAACCCTACTTGTAGCCCAAGCATTGCGAGGACAAGATCTTGCTATTGGAATACTGCCAACAAATGATGGAGTTGCACACCTTCTTTGCCCTCAAGAAGGTCCCCAACGTCCCGTTCTCAATCACCTGTGGGAACTACACTTGCAGTCTGGCTGCCGCAAAAGAGGCAGATAATGAACTAAAAAGTTATAACCTGCAGGAATTTTATCTGGCGCGAAAAAAATTTGATCTGCATGAGAAGATTGCCACGGCAATGCCCCGGGCTTTAGAGCCCCATCTTATATGTATGGATGACTTCTGGGCAGATTGCCAAGATGATGTGGAAGTATGAAGCCGGCACTATGTTAGGATGACGGCTGGAATGATGCAACTATTGAGACTTCGGAAGTTCCCAGAGAATTTCTCAGACACCGCCCCCACCATCGACCCTCAGTACAAGGCGATGGGGATCGATAAAATAGCTCTGCCAGTAATGGATTAGGCCACCCAGGAGGGGCCCATAATTGAGGACTTCACTCGGGAGGTGGTTGAGCGAAGTCATGACTATTTCAAGAGGGTGTGCCCCAGGAGTATTCGTCAAGCTCCCCAATCGGTGCCAAAGTCAATACCACAGCCGAGACCCAAATTGACCCCGGGGGCCGGGACTTCTTCACAGGGTGCAGATAAGGGAAAATGGATAGAAACGACCCCTCTTGCGCAAGAAGTCCCTATATAGGAGCAGATCAAGCAATCTGTAGTAGCCTCCCAGTAGATGAGGGAACAATTAATAACGAGACTGGCCACTCCCCTGCTCATGGCCGGACCAATTCGTCCCTCTTCCTCCCCGTCGCTTGCAGCCCTAATGGTGAAGGAAACGGGGGTGGATCCCATGGAGGTGGCAGCAATAGCCGATGCAGGGCCACCTTTGATTACCCAGAGGAAGAGGAAGCACATCAGACAGGTCAATCAAAAATCCGGTACCAGTGCCGGAGACATCCCTCCCCTGAGAAATAGAGATCCTTTCTTCTAGTTCCCCGGAACCAGAGAAAGAAGCAGAACCCACAGAGGTCCCAGCTAGTCCCCCTCAAGAAGAGAAGTTTGATGTATTTGCAACCGATGAATTTGGGAATTTTCAAGGGGACAATACGCAAGCAGAGAGAGAAGTCCTGGATACAGAACAAGATGCTGCGGACCAAGAAGACTTGGAACAAGAACCTACACAAGAGCAGGAGGCAGAAGAAAAAGAGCCAGAATTAGAAATTATCTCCGGGGCTCAAGCAATGCAAGGTTTGGGAGTGGACCAACTAAAGCAAGGTGAACAAATGGCATCCGCTGGGGGAACCGGACCTTCGAGAATAACTGTAACCCCAACCGCTATGTTCCAAGGGCCACTCCCAGGGATGACCTTCAGGCAGGTGATCACAGCGGCCCAAACTCTGAATCTCGGCTTGATACCTCCCCTACTGCCAACTGAGAAGGAAGCCCCGATAGAAGAAGAAGAGAAACAAGAAACATAGCTTGAAGAAGAAATCCCTGAGGAAGCCTACCAGGGTCCAGACCCAGCAATTGACATACAGGACTAGGCTGAGGAGATGAAGGTTGAAAAGAATGTTGCTGCAGAAGAAGTTGAGGCCAGGGGAGGAACGGATGAGATCCACGTTGAAAAGGGGCAACGCCACAGGACACTGGGAGAGAATCAGGAGAGAAAATTCTGGTAGGAAGGCCACCTCTCCCACCTCAGTGCCTGGTAGAAAGCGGGAAAAGAAAGGCTCAGTCCACCCCTGTGATTCCTCTCTCCTTAGCGGAAATGATGGCCCAAGCTCAGGCCCCGCTAAAGGCAAAGAAAGCCCAGACAGTTCACACTCTTTGAACTAGGCTGGGTGGAGAAACAGTTGCCATTGTGGCAACACCTACCCCAGGTGCCGATGAAGCAGCCACAGATCCCGCAGATTACAACATTGCAGAGGTGTCCCTAGGCAAAAGGGGAAAGCAGGGTGAGGTAGATTTGCTGAAGGAGGCAGCAAGGGCAGTGGAGGCCCAATATGAAAAGGAAGCCCAGAGGCTCAAAACTAAAAATGAAAAGAATGCAAATCTTATGGGATTGCTTACTGAGCTGGCCCGACCAATCAACACCGCTCCTTCGCAGGCCTCCACCTCAGGAGAATTACCGCAGAGTGACATAGACTCCCTGCGAATGATGAAAAAGAAACCCCAAGCAGTGGACGAGTGGGTCACCCTGCAGATAGGAAATACCAGGCGTTTATTGGCATCTACTCTCCCAGACCTATACACGGCCTGACAAGTTATTCATTGGGCAGAAGCGCTTATTGAGCAGTGGGAGAGTGACGCTGAAAATTACCAAGCGTGGAAGGTGGAGCTCAAAGAGCTCCTCACCTTGGGAGAAGATATAATTTCTAAATCTGAAATTCTGGGTGAGGAATCATTTGATTTTGTAAGGACTCAGCACTCCAGACTTGACCTCACATTGGAGGTAACCAAGCAACTGGTAGAGTCCTTGCAAGAGAAGGTAAACACTATAAAGTATTCTTCTAATTTATACAAGTCTTTTGTGATAAAGGCTTTCGGGGCTGATCCCCTTAGTGCAGATACTTATACCCCCAAAGATTCAGTTCTAGGGAGTTTTGATGAGATAATGAATTCTTGGTATCAATCCCCGGAGGGGATAGATGGGGCCCAGATGGCGAAATTAACCGATATGATACTTAAGGGTCATGACGCGACGAGGATGACAGATGAATTCAAAGAAAATGTTCTGGACATGGGGGAACAAGTTGAAGTGGCCAGGCACAGAAGGGCCAGCCTAAAAGAGATAGACGAAGATGGCATTTCCTACCTCCTCCAGGCCTTCAATGATAATAAGCAACCTTGAGCTTTCTTCAGAGCCCGTGGAAAGCTCACATTGAGCATTCTTTATTCTTTAAGGACGTAAGTTCCCAGATCCTAGAGTCCCGGATCTAAAATTTTATATTCTTTAAAGTGATCCGTGTCCCGGTCCCCGAGGCCGATCGGTCATTTTCAGAAGCGGTTAATAAAGACTGTCAGAAGGTGGTTGGCCACATCAAAGAGGCATCAACTCGGCAATTGGTTTCTGACAGGGTGGTCTTCTCGAGGTGTCGCTCAGAGGTACACCTGGCACATTGGAGATAGGGCACCGCATTTCCCTTTTATGAGGCATGTAGCCTCGGTCCCCGGGGGACCTGCTTTCTTCTTCTTCCTTTCTGGCTCTCTTCTCAAGGCTGATTCTTCCGCTGTATATCCTCATCTTATTCTTTTGACATGGCAGACCTATTCCGTCTCCAGGTCTGTTGTAGGGTGGCACAGGTAGTACCGGCCCCCAGATATTGTATTTTATTGGAACATGATGTAAATAGGGTTAGGGTTAGAGGAAAGTTGTATAAATAGGTAGATCAGCCCATTTCCAAGGGTCGGTGAAATTGATGATTTTGTTATCCATGATAATAGAAAAGGAATTTCTCATTTTAGTTGTAGAGCTCAATGCTCCATTATTCTTTTCTCAATAGTTAGATGCTCCCTTGGAGCTGCCATTGTATCACGTACCAGTGCTTGCTGGAAGGAACATTAATAAAGAAGGGAGAATTCTTGGCAATGATGTTGTTGGCATTCCTGCTTCTGAGTTAATGGTATTTCATGTTTTGATGTTCTTTATGTCTTTTACTCTGGTATGTTAAGGTAGATTAACAAACTCTTTACTCCCGCTACTTATAAAATGCTAGCTGATGGTTATGTATTTCTTCGGTATTTAGTATAGTTTATCAGAGTATTATCGATGTTCCAGACATTTCAGCATGACTATAGTTAGATGAAACATTTCTAACCCTGCAGGATCTTTTTTGCTTTATTTGCTAAGTGTAGAATGCTTGGGGAAACCTTACTTTGATTGAATCTCCAAAGAAAATGAGTTGAAAAAACCAGCTATCCCCCTCAAAAATAGTCACCTCTCCCAACCGAGCCCCGCACCGTCGTGACCTGACACCCAGGTGCTTGAAGGCCCAGAGGATTTATTTCCCCCGGACAACCTTTGTAGGCGGAGTTGGCCGGTTTCCCCAGAACCTGGTGACAACTTATGACTGTTGGCAGACCCGGTCAGCAAAACCCCGTCAATAGAAACTGGCGCTAGAAGGAGGGCATGAACTCGTCCCCCTCCCAAGATTCTGATTTTACACCTCCTGAGGGTTTCCCGAATCATAGTTTTAGGAGATAAGCCTTCAATGGGATTGGGTCTTTCTCCCCAGCGAAATTTGAAATAATCCTTAGGTCTACCCCGAATCCCAAAAGATTTGTCAAACTCGAGCCCCTTGCTCCAAAGAAACAGACCTCGAAAATCCTACCAGCCACTATTTTCTGGGGATCTACCATACCTCTGAATACTCAAACTCCCCAGACAGTCCCGGGAACCAATACCCAAACTACCAAACATATAGTTCCCCCAATGGCTGCATATTTCAGAAATACTAGGTCCCCAATGGGAACTTTTTCGGGTGCGACCAATGATTTACCCTCCCACCCAGAGAAGATTTGCCCATGATACGAGCGCTTAGGCTCACGGACCGTGAAAGAACACATACAGACATACAAAGATGCCATGAACTGACACTGGATCCAACATGAAGATGTTGTGACCCGTATGTTCCCCTTGTCCTTAGGATAGAGCAAGTTGAACTGCTACCTTAACTTTCCTGCCAACTCCATCAACACTTGGCAGGATATGGAGGATGCCTTCTTGGCTGCCTTTCACGTGCATGTGGACCCAGCCTGGTCCCATAGCCATTTCATCTCCATTAGAAAGGAACCTAATGAACCTCTTGCAGCATTCAACCATAGGTTCCAGCGCGCCCTAAAGCGGTGCACGGGCCCCTTCATTCCATCCCTGAAGGTAACCATACAGACCTATCTTAATGCAATGGACCATTTGTTAACACTCTCCTTTGGAGAACAACTGCCGCGGGCGACCGGGACACCTTGGAAAAAGTCTACAACCTAGCCCTAGAGCTGTCCCGTGGTCTCAACAAATCCCCGGGCGGGATTGAGAAGAACACGCCTTTCAACATGATCCCCAGCGGAACTGTGTATGCCAGGGGCTATAACCCCAATCTGGCAATAGGCGCCCCTTCGATAGCAATGAATACCCCGCCACCCTTGATAGACCAACAGGCACAGTATGTTTACCCAGCCCAGACCCAGATTACACTAGGTCTAGAAGTCTTCCCTTGGAATCAGCCGTAGCAAGCACAACAACAGACTCAGACACAAACATCTGGAGTGCCCTTCTTTCAGTCATCCGCGACTGGAGGATTGCCGCCCTTGACTCTGGCTAATACTGCTGCCTTCCCAGGAAGCTAACAATAGCAACAACTATCACGGTACGACACAAACACTCAGTTGACCGCTGAGGTTGAATCCCTCCAGCGGATGTTTTCCACCTTGACCATGGACATGGGCCAACTGAAGGCGGGGTCTTACACACCCCAGAATTTGAATTCCCAGAGGGGAAAAATTTTCTCCGGCCAATGAAACAATAATGCCGGAGGGAGAAACTTTAACAATGGGCCTAGGCCCAATCAACAACAATAGAATAATAACGCAAACACCAGAGGCTCACCTCTGAACCAAAATGCCAACCAAAATGGTGCTGGACCATCATATTTTACGCCTGTCGCAGATTTCCAGCCCATGCTTAACTGGTGTAGATTGCACAATACTGGTTCACACAATGAAGTAAATTGTGCCACTTTGGAGAAGGTCATCATGATCTCCCAGCTGGATAGGCAGCAGTTGCATGATACTATCCCTCCAGAGCCTCCTATCCAGGAAACAACTCACAATGCCTTCACCTGTGACACCATCTTCTTCGGGACTCCCGGAGAAGATGAAGAAGAATCCGAATTGCAGGGATTCTTTGACGAATCCATTCCGCCCTTTGAGGCCAATGCCTTTACTAACCCACGGACTCCATACA
Organism: Thuja plicata; assembly: GCA_018584345.1. Classification (NCBI taxonomy): domain Eukaryota; kingdom Viridiplantae; phylum Streptophyta; class Pinopsida; order Cupressales; family Cupressaceae; genus Thuja; species Thuja plicata. The sequence continues at coordinate 2,687,044 of MU227907.1, forward strand.
ATACTCAGAGTCAGGTTGGTAAAGGATCAGCTTACACGCCTGTGCCCCCTACCAAAGATACTCCTCCTCCCTGGAACAACGCAACTGACCGCCCCGCGCCTCCAAAAGGTCCTAGCTCTAACCAAGAAAAAGATCTCATGGAGGAAAATCACCAGTTCCCGGGAGGAAGATTTGACATTACGAAAGTATTAGAACAGACCACCACCTCCATGACCTTGATGGAGGTTTTGTTGAACTGTCCCGAGCAGAAGAAGTCTCTTCTAAATCTCTTAGGGAACCCAGAAGTCATCAGTCGCCCACCCAAAACTGTCTCATTCGAGGATGCTGACACGGCTGTCTTCTGGGGGAACAATGAGGATCCTCCCTTCTTACTAGGCCTGAATATACGCGGAAAGAATATACATAATTTCCTAGTGGACTCTGGAGCTTCAGGTGATATCATGCCCCTATCTATTTTTCAGAAGCTCAGATTCCATCCCACCCCGTCTAATGACGCAGTGATCCAACTGGATAAGACTGCTGTAAAAATGGTGGGGGAATTAAAGAACGTCCGGATACATCTTATCTAGGACCCTAGGATAGCCAGCATCATTGACATCCAAGTGGTGGACATCCCAGAGACTTATGGGATGTTATTAAGTCAGAATTGGTCTACGTCCTTGAATGGATACTTTTCGACCGACTTCACCCACTTGTGGCTTCCGTGGGAAGGAGAATCAAACAAGATCCAGGTCGAAAGTGAGTCCCAGATGAAACAAGCCCTTACTGAAGTTGGGAGGGTCAATGAGATCTTTTTCTCTGAGACTTCTCTGGGAGTGTACAAACCTTTTGAAATTTTAACATTTGATTTCATCCTCGGAGAAGATCCCGCCATACTACAGAGAGCCCAAGACCTCGAAGAGAAGATGAGAACTAAGGTAGACTCTCAAGACCCCACAACAACCCTCACCACACTCCTGTCCAGCACTTGGTGCCGAGTACACTACCAGAAACATTCAGAACTCAAGTGTGGACCATGTCTTTCGATCGCTAACCGACACCTTGATACCCTCCTGAATATGTTGCCCCTCCTGAACAAGCAACATGTAACAGATTCCCCAGGACCTAGTGTCCCTATGGGATGCGCTCCTTTGTTGCCATCTCCCCAGGAATCCCAAATTCAAAAAACTCTAGAGGAAAACTCTACTTTCACATCGGTAGTCTAGGAAGGGGTCCCCAAGTCCCCCAGCAATAATCCAAAGAAGACTCCCCCTCCCCGGCCCGAGATTATAAACAATGACTTATGGACCCTTAAGTTCGATGGGTCCCGGTCCAAAGAAGGCTGTGGGGTTGGGGTAGAACTAATCAACCCACAAGGAAAGTCCTTCCTCGCATCCTATAGGCTATAGCTTAACTGTACAAACAATGTCACAGAGTACGAGGCTTTGTTCCTTGGACTCTTATTCGCATTAAGAAAAGGAATCACCCACCTCTGGGCTCTGGGCGATTTAGAATTGGTTGTTAAACAAGGTCGGAGTCAATATATATATCACGATAAAAGGTTGGCCGCTTACCGCAACCAGGCTTGGAGCCTTATTGAATATTTTGATGCCTTTGGCATCGACCTTATTCCCCGGTGATGGAACTATGTCCTGGATGCCCTTGCCATTTCTGCCAGCACACTTGCGCCGATGGCCGGCTCCCGACTCTGGAGATTTTCAGTCGAAATGGTCCCCACCCTGTCCATTCTAGATAATGTCACCCACTTTCAGGTTTTTGAAGACGATCAACATATCTTGGCCTTCATGGTGAATGTTGGCATTTTTGAAGATCAGATAGTGGAGAAACAAGACCATGACGATACTGGGCAGGGTGATGAAGACGATGGGATCATGGACCTGCCTACTAACACCATCCCAAAGGGGATGGTTGCACTGGAACAAATCTTCATCTCGGACCCTCGTGCCCGTGAGAAGGTGTCATCCTCCCCTGAAGGGGGAAAATTTGAAAAGGTTAACATCGGCCAGCCCGGTGAAGAGAAGAATCATTCACATTGGTACCTCCTGCTCCCCTGAGGAAAAGGAAAAGATTCTTGTGGTTCTCTGAGAATACATTGATGTAATTGCCTGGGGTTATGAAGACTTGAAAATGTACGATACATCCATCATGACCCATACTATTCCCCTGAAACCTGACGCTAAGCCCTTTCGACAAAAACAAAGACCAGTCAACCCCCTGATAGAGCCTCTGATTTGTCAAGAGGTAGAAAAACTGCTGTCAGCTAGATAATCTTCCCAATCTGACATACTACGTGGGTTGCCAACCTAGTCTCTGTAAGGAAAAAGAATGGTGAGATATGCCTTTGCGTGGATTTCTGAAACCTGAATAAGGCATCTAAAAAAGATAATCACCCTCTCCCTTCGCTGGACGAGGTGTTGCAGATAGTAAATGGATCTCAGATGATGTCCTTCTTGGACAAATATTCAGGATATAACTAGGTCATGGTCAAGTATGAGGATAGAGAGAAAACAACGTTTACCACCAAGTGGGGAACGTTTTCATATAGGAGAATGCCCTTCGGTCTGATCAATGCAGGGGCTACATTTCAAAAGGCCATGGACATTGCGTTCAAGGGCCTCATAAATCTGTGTATAATCATCTATATGGATGATTTGAACATCTTTTCCCGGGACAAGCGTGACCACGCTGCCCACCTCGCTCAGATCTGTGAGAGATGTCGCCGGTATGGAATATCCCTCAACCCTAAGAAGTGCATATTCGGGGTCACCGAGGGGAAGTTGCTCGAGCATATTGTCTCTGAGAAGGGTATATCCATAGACCCTGATAGAGTTGAAGCATTGCTAAATTTACAAATTCCTGCCAGCAAGAAAGAGATGCGATCCTTTTTTGGAAAGATCAACTTTGTACGATGATTTATCACAGGATTCACAGAAATAGTTAAACCACTCAATGAGATGATGAAGAAAGATAACAAGATTGAGTGGAGTCCTGAAGCAAAGCGGGCGTTCGCCCAGATCAAACAAATAATAATGGAAGCACCTGTCCTGGCTAGTCTGAATTACTCCCTCCCGTTTTATATTTATTCGTTTGCTTTGCCGCATTCCGTCGCAGCAGTGTTGACTCAAAAGGTTGAAGGGGAGGAAAGACCAATATCTTTCATGAGTTCCCCCTTCAAGAATGCCAAAGTCTAGTATTAACCACTAGAAAAATAGGCCTTCACTCTGGTTCACGCCGTGAAGAAATTCTGGCATTACATTCTACGGAGAAAAGTACATGCTATCATCCTAGACCAGGCTGTCAAGTCTCTGCTGATGCAGAGTGAATCGGGTGAGAGATGGGGGAAATGGATGGCCATCCTGTAGGAATATGACTTAGAAATGCAGCCCATGAAAATAGTCCGGGGCCAGGGACTAAGTCGGGCGATGGCAGAAGAGACTCCCCACATAGAATGCCAAACTTACACAGTGGAGTCCATCACCCAAGACCCGTGGTATACTGATTTGGTATACTTGTCGCTAAACAACAAATGTGCGGAGGGTTTACCTCCCCAAAAACGCCGTGCTCTGTGGATGAAAAGTGCACACTTCATGATCAAAAACTCTGTGCTTTATCGCAGAAACTACGAGGGAGTGTACCTCTGGTGCATCGACAGAAACCAAGCTATAAGAATAATTGATGAATTCCATGGACAGTTTGGAATAGGGCATGGCTCAGCCGATGCCACTGCCCATCAGATCCTTCAGGCTGGATACTATCAGCCCTGTATATTCGAGGACATTTACACTCACGTTAGAAAATGCCATACTTGCCAAACCGCAGCACATCGTGAGTGTAACCCAGCTATGCCTCTGCAACCAGTCTACGAGGCTAGACCATTTGCCCAATGGGCATTCGAATTCATCGGGAAAATCAACCCTAATTCATCTACCAACCACTGATACATCCTTACTGCTACTGATTACTGCACTCGGTGGTCTGAAGCTATACCTTGCAAAAATAACACGGTGGACGTGGTTATCAAGTTCTTGGAAGAAAATATCATCACAAGGTTTGGAATGCCCTTTGCTTTGGTATGTGACAATGGTCCGGCATTTTCTTCGGCACAGCTACTTGAATGGACCTAGAATCGGAAGATCACACTAAAGTTCTCCAGCAACTATTATCCCCAGGAAAATGGCGTTGCTGAATCAACAAACAAAAATCTACTTGAAGTGATCAAACACCTGTTAGAACAAAATCCCCGGGATTGGCATCAAAAATTGAAATTCGCCCTCTGGGCGGATTGCATTCGCATCAAGGCCGCCCTGGGAACATCACCGTTCCATCTGGTTTATGGCCAAAACCCTGTATTCCTAGTCAATTTACAAATCCCAGTTTTACAGTTCATGCAAGAATTTAGCAACAGGGACAACATCGTGGAAGTTCAAATTTTAAATCTGGTACGGATGGAAGAACAGAGGGACGCAGCCCTTGAACATTTCACGTGTCATCAAGCCGTGGTAAAACGATGGTTTGACAGAAGAGCCCAATATAAGGCTTTTCAGATCTCAGATCTAGTCCTATTGTGGGACAAGGCCCGGGAGAAGAAAGGAAAGCATACCAAGTTCCAGTGGCTCTGGCTCGGACCATACTTGATCTCAAAAATTTGCAGGGCAAATACTTACCGCCTTAACACCTTGACTGGAGAACCTGTCACATTGCCCGTTAATGGACAATTTCTTAAACACTATTTCAAGTAGGGTAAGTTCGTCCTAAGTTGTATTATATGTAAAGCCTTCCACTTGTAAATTTCCCCTTTGAGTGCCTCATGAGAGGTACCTTGCCTTGTAAATAGCCTTGTCGGCTGTCCTCTAGGACAGTCCTCTTTTGTCGTCTTTGTTTTCATTTTTGGTTTTTTTTCGGTCCCGGTGTTTTGTTCTGTCTTGCAGGAATTGGAATGCCTCGCATAACTTTGGCCTCCGGTACAATGTCTACGGCATGGTGAACTTTAGAATCTGTCTTTAGCACGGTGGAGCCGGCCTAGTCTCTGGGGTTCATTTCATAGGATATGGCACATTTTGAGGAATCTTCATTGGGCATTCTTTCCCAGAATCTGGAAATCAGTGAACAAAATAATAATATAAGGAACAAGTAATCAGACACACCGAGGGTAGATCGGCTGTACTGATTGGTTGACCCACGTCTGAAAATCTAAAGAAATTCTTCCTGGGTCCAGAGTTTTATCCCCTCTTTGAACAATCTAAATATAGGTGGATAGGTGAAAGAAGTACCGCCATTAAAATTAGCTAAGCTTAAGCTTAATGGTGAAAGAAGTAACGCCTTTCCCACCCAGAAACAAGCAAAATAACAAGAGGAAAAGTGGGACAGAACTTTGGTCTCTGGGGGAAATGAGCAAATTGATGACTGGTTTGATGTAATTAGTGCCTCTTCTCTTTTCCTCCCAGAGGTCATTGGCTTGATTTCCTTCCAAAGCACACACGACACCACTGATGAAGGACTATGGACTGACTCCTACGTGGTTGGATTCTCTCAGATATGTTTCGCTTTTCCTGTCAGATGCTCTGATGGGCGACCTATTCCAGTTTTGCTAACCAGAGATTCTATAATTCTCAAATTCTCTTAGGCATTTGTCCCAGATAGTCGCCATTTGTTATGCCCTGCATCCCCGTCCCTACATTTTGTGTGCAAAATGTTGGGTCCCCCTTTTTTTGTTTTTTGTTTTTTCTTCTTGCGGCCTTGCCTTGTTTTTCTTTCCCTTTTTGTTCTCTTTTCTCCAGGGTTTTCTTCCCCGGCATTGTGTCTTGTTTGTTTGCTTTCCGTCTCTAGGACTCTAGTCCCGGAGGTTGCCTTTTGTTGGAAACTGGACTGTGGACTCCAAGATTATTCGTCATGATGTTCTTAAGGATATTATCACGAGGAATCCCCTGGCCCGGAGTCTGGAGGTTTTGCTTGTTCAGAGATCATCGGAAGGAGGAGGATTACCTTTTTACCGTGGGTATAAATACAGATTATCTGTCACTTTCACATTTACCGCGATTAAAACCTTCGAGCACTTAGAGAGAATTAGAGCGCGATTTTAAAAGTGATTAACAGAGCATTTGCAAAAATTTTATGATAATCAACGCTTAACATCTTCTGTCATTCTCAGGAAATTGCAAGTGCTTCGTGGTGGTGACTCTGACAGTTTGGCAACTTGAGCTCGTGTGGTAAATCCTCCCTTTCCTCTGCCTTCTGCGTTCTCAGGTAGGTGTTTCCACTTTTCCGTTTCTCTGTTTTTGCTTTCGCTCTCTGGTTTTCTTTGGTTCTATTTGGTTTTTGTTTGCCCTATTTTGTCTTATTTCTCTATCGTGTCTGGTTTGTTTTCTTTTGGTTCCATCGCCCATTGGTGGGTCAGCTCTGCTAGAGGGTTTTCTGCCCTCTGCGCGGAGGTGGTCTCTCTGTAAAGTTGTAAATAACTGTATATATGTTTCTGCCTTGTCTGTTTTTTTCTGCGGGCATCATCTCGCATTGTATATTCATGTATATATGTATATAGTTTTAATATAGTCTATATATTCTCCTTATTTCTATGTATATACCCTTTAGCTCTATGTATATTCTTCTAGGTGGCTTAACGGGCTGGTCGAGTCACCTCGGTGCCTGGTTTTCTGCCTTCGAGCTCGCTTCGAGGTAGAAAACCACCTCTTTGAAGCTCGGCTCTTGGCTGGTTTCAAACAAGCAATTTTCTCTCTCCTCCATGGAGTCTGTCAGAACCTCATTTATATCCCATGCGCGCAATTAATTCTAGCCAGGTGGATTTCCCTTTTCGCGCGTTCGGACAGTTGGCTCCGCCGTCATCGCCATAACTTCCATTTAATACCTACATACGTGGCGCCCACATGGGCATGATGACTTGGCTTTTTTTTAGATATTCTCGCTAACGGTCATTTCCCAGGCTTCGGGTCTCTTACCACCACCTATCCTACATCTTCACCTAGTGTGATCAGATCCCCGAGCCCGGATGTTTAATGAAGTTTTTTGTAAGTTTACGATATGTTTCACTTTTCGGGTGTCTTTGCATGAAGCTAACTTTTCAGGAAAAGTAAATGTTGCAGTGGTAAGATCTTTGGACCCTGGAGTAACTATTTTATTTTGATAAAAATATTCTGACAGTCGCTCTGCCTTGCAGATTCCAAGAGTTCATCTATCAATCATGTCTAAAGCATCCACATCCTCTCCGCTCAGAAGTCTAGAACTTCCCTCAATGACCACTAGGGCAGCTGTAAAATCCAAAATGGAAAGGGCCTTGGAGAAACTGCCCCTCACCATGAAGTTCGTGCAGAACAACGTCATTACGGGCTCAAAGATTGAGTTCAAGGTTAAACTTATAACTGACACCAGCGTCGGAACATGGGCAGAGATGCAGGCCTTGGTAAAAGTGATGCACATCCAGCGACAAGCTGGAGATCAATTAGCGATTAATGTCAGAGGTTCTGAGATCCTCCAGGCAGCTTGCTTCCCATGCTCTATGCAGTCTCCGAAGCTTATCCTGACACTAGCGGCCAACTACAACTCCTCTGTTTGGGCTGTTATGCTTGCGGCCACAGAACCCACAGGATACCCCACTCCTCTGGTATCCCTCGACCCAGACACATTCTGGGCAGGATTAGGAATCCCACAATTTGACAGAGCCATAGTAGTTACAAGGACTGATGCCTTGGATCAGTTTACACAACTGGAGGATGCTGCCCGGGTGTACATGAATACCCACTGGCTTAAGGCCCCAAAGAGGATGAAGATAGAAATCCCTCGCTCAAAATTCAAGGAGAGCATCTAGATGGGGATAATAGCATTAGCCCGGGTATTTGGGCAGCCCTCTGCCCAGGAGTTTTTCAAATGGATGTACTATTTCCTCCTCGGCATCTCCACCAAGGGAGAATTATTCGACTGGGATGCAATAATCTCTAATCACGTCGACTCCTAGTTTCTTCAGTTGGACAGGAAGAAGAAGTTCTACATGTCTTCTTATGTCTTCTGGACCCTAGCACAATAGAGGCCCCACTCCAACAGCCTACTTACAGATGGCGTGCTCGGGATTGGCCCGAAACAAAAAGCACCATGGGACCATTTCCCACAGATTCAATGGGAGGCCAGCCTCCCCAGTTTCTGCCGGGTAAACGATGCGTTTGTTTACTACCATTTTCTTACACCCACCCAGGATGCTGGATACTGCCTGTCCACTGAGGCGATGAAGCTAGTCAGTAGTTATGGACACTACTATATTCAGTTCCAGCAGCATACATACATTAGGGTCACCGGCTTCTCCAGGAAACCCTACTTGTTACCCAGGCATTACGGGGACAAGATCGTGCTGTTAAAATACTACCGGCAAATGATGGAGTTGCACACCTTCTTTTCCCTTAAGAAGGTCCCCAACGTCCCATTCCTAATCACCTGTGGGAACTACACCTGCAGTCTGGCCATCGCAAAAGAGGCAGACAATGAACTAAAAAGTTATAACTTGCAGGAATTCTATCTGGCACAGAAAAAATTCGATCTGCATGGGAAGATTGCCACGACAATGCCCCGGGCTTCAGAGCCACATCTTATACATATGGAGGACTTCTGGGCAGATTGCCAAGATGATGTGGAAGTATGAAGCTGGCACGATGTCAGGATGACGGCTGGAATGATGCAACTATTGAGACTCCGGAGGTTCCTGGAGAATTTATAAGACACCGCCCCCACCATCAACCCCTAGTACAAGGCGATGGGGATCGATAAAATGGCTCTGCCAGCAATGGATTAGGCTACCCAAGAGGGGCCCATGATTGAGGACTTCACTCGGGAGGTGGTCGAGCGAAGTCATGACTATTTCAAGAGGGTGTGCCCTGGGAGTATTCATCAAGCTCCCCGATCGGTGCCAAAGTCAATACCACAGCTGGGACCCAAATTGACCCCGGGGGCCGGGACTTCTTCACAGGGTGCAGATAAGGGAAAAGGGATAGACACGATGCCTCTTGCGCAAGAACTCCCTATACAGGAGTAGATCAAGCAATCTGTGGCAGCCTCCCAGTAGATGAGGGAGCAGTTAATAAGAAGACTGGCCACTCCCCTGCTCATGGCCAGACCAATTCGTCCCTCTTCCTCCCCGTCACTTGCAGCCCTAATGGTGAAGGAAACGGGGGTGGATCCCATGGAGGTAGTAGCAATAGATGATGTAGGGCCACCTTTGATTACCCAGAGGAAGAGGAAGCACATCAAATAGGTCAAAGCAGAGCTGGTACCAGTGCCGAAGACATCCCTCCCCCGAGAAATAGAGATCCTTTCTTCTAGTTTCCCAGAACTGGAGAAAGAAGCAGAACCCGCAGAGGTCCCAGCCAGTCCCCCACCGGAAGAGGAGTTTGATGTATTTACAACTGATGAATTCAGTAATTTGCAAGGGGACAATACGCAAGCAGAGACAAAAGTCCTAGATATAGAACAAGATGCTGCAGACCAAGAAGACTTGGAACAAGAACCTGCACAGGAGCAGGAGGCAGAAGAAAAAGAGCTACAATCAGAAATTATCTCCGGGGCTCAAGCAATGCAAGGTCCAGGAGTGGACCAACTAAAGAAAGGTAAACAAATGGCATCCGCTGGGGGAACCGGACCTTCAGGAATAACTGTAACCCCAGCCGCTATGTTCCAAGGGCCACTCCCAGGGGTGACCTTTGGGCAGGTGATCACAGCGGCCCAAACTCTGAATCTCAGCCTGATACCTCCCCTACTGCCATTTGAGAAGGAAGCCCTGGCAGAAGAAGAAGAGCAACAAGAAACACATCTTGAAGAAGAAATCCCCGAGGAAGCCTACCAAGGTCCAGACCCAGCAATTGACATACAGGGCCAGGCTGAGGAGATGGAGGTTGAAAAGAATGTTGCTGCAGAAGAAGTTGAGGCCGGGGGAGGAACGGATGAGATCCACATTGAAAAGTTGCAACAGCTACAGGACACTGGGAGAGAATTAGGAGAAATTTTTTTTGCAGGAAGGCCACCTCTCCCACCTCAGTGGCTGGTAGAAAGCAGGAAAAGAAAGGTTTAGTCCACCCCTGTGATTCCTCTCTCCTTAGAGGAAATGATGGCCCAAGACCAGGCCCCACCAAAGGCCAAGAAAGCCTGGATAGTTCAAACTCTTCAAACTGGGCCGGGCGGAGAAACAGTTCCCGTTGTGGAAACACCTCCCCCAGGCACTGATAAAGCAGCCGCAGATCCCGCAAATTACAATGTTGCAGAGGTGTCCCTAGCAAAAAGGGGAAAGCAGGGTGAGGTAGATTTCCTGAAGGAGGCAGCAAGGGCAGTGGAGGCCCGATATGAAAAGGAAGCCCAGAGGCTCAAAACTAAAAAAGCAAAGAATGAAAATCTTATGGGATTGCTTACGGAGCTGGCCTGACCAATCAACACCACTCCTCCGGAGGCCTCCACCTCAGGAGAATTACCGCAGAGTGACATAGAATCCCTGCAAATGATGAAAAAGAAAGCCTAGGTAGTGGATGAGTGGGTCGCCCTGCAGATAGGAAATACCCAGCATTTCTTGGCATCCACTCTCCCAGACCTATACATGGCCCGACAAGTTATTCATTAGGTAGAAGCGCTTATTGAGCAGTGGGAGAGTGACGCTGAAAATTACCAAGCATAGAAGGTGGAGCTTGAAGAGCTCCTCACCTTGGGAGAAGATATAATTTCCAAATCCAAAATTTTTGGTGAGGAATCATTTGATTTTGTAAGGACTCAGCACTCCAGACTTGACCTCACATTGGAGGTAACCAAGCAACTGGTAGAGTCCTTGCGAGAGAAGGTAAACACTGTAAAGTATTCTTCTAATTTATAGAAGTCTTTTGTGATAAAGGCTTCCGAGGCTAATCCCCTTAGCGCAGATACTTATACCCCTGAAGATTTAGTTCTGGGGAGTTTTGATGAGATAATGAATTCCCGGTATCAATCCCCAGAGGGGATAGATGGGGCCCAGATTTCAAAATTAACCGATATGATACTTAAGGGTCATGACGCGGTGAGGATGGCAGATGAATTCAAAGAAAATGTTCAAGACCTGGGGGAACAAGTTGAAGTGGCCAGGCATAGAAGGGCCAACCTAAAAGAGATAGATGAAGATGGCATTTCCCGCCTCCTCCAGACATTCAACAATAATAAGAAACCTTGAGCTTTCTCCGGAGGCCGGGGAAAGCTCACATTGAGCATTCTTTATTCTTTAAGGACATAAGTTCCCGGATCCCGAAGTCCCGGATCTAAAATTTTATATTCTTTAAAGTGATCCGTGTCCCGTTCCCCAAGGCCGACCGGTCATTTTTAGAAGCGGTTAATAAAGACTGTCAGAAGGTGGTTGGCCACATCAAAGAGGCGTCGACTCGACAGTTGGTTTCTGACAGGGTGGTCTTCTCAAGGTGCCGCTCAGAGGTACACCTGGCACATTGGAGATAGGGCGCCGCATTTCCCATTTATGAGGCATGTAGCCTCGGTCCCCGGGGGACCTAATTTCTTCTTCTTCCTTTCTGGCTCTCTTCTCGAGGCTGATTCTTCCACTGTATATCCTCATCTTATTCTTCTGACATGGCAGACCTATTCCATCTTCAGGTCTGTTGTAGGGTGGCGCAGGTAGTACTGGCCCCCAGATATTGTATTTTATTGGAACATGATGTAAATAGGGTTAGGGTTAGAGGAAAGTTGTATAAATAGGCAGATCGGCCCATTTCCAAGGGTCGGCAAAATTGATGATTTTTTTGTCCATGATAATAGCAAAGGAATTTCTCATTTTAGTTACAGAGCTCAATGCTCCATTATTCTGTTCTCAATAGTTAGATGCTCCCCTGGAGCCGCCATTGTATCACGCACCAGTGCTTGCTGGAAGGAACATTAATAAAGAAGGGAGAATTCTTGGCAATGATGTTGTTGGCATTCCTGCTTCTGAGTTAATGGTATTTCATGTTTTGATGTTCTTTATGTCTTTTACTCTGGTATGTTAAGGTAGATTAACGAATTCTTTACTCCCGCTACTAATAAAATGCTAGCTAATGGTTATGTATTTCTTTGGCTATTTAGTATAGTTTATCAGAGTATTATCGATGTTCTGGACATTTCAGCATGACTATAGTTAGATGAAACATTTCTAACCCTGTAGGATCTTTTTCGCTTTATTTGCTAAGTGTAGAATGCTTGGGGAAACCTTACTTTGATCGAATCTCCAGAGAAAATGAGTTGAAGAAACCAGCTATCCCCATCGAAAATAGTCACCTCTCTCCCAACCGAGCCCCGCACCGTCATGACCTGACACCTAGGTGCTTGAAGGCCCAGAGGATTTATTTCCCCCGGACAACCTTTGCAGGCAGAGTTGGCCGGTTTCCCTGGAACCCGGTGATAACTTATGACTATTGGCGGACCCAGTCAGCAAAACCCAATCAACACATCCTTGTCTTTTTCATCGGGCAACACTGAAACTCTATCCATTGGTTTACACTGTGCTTTGCTCATCGTTCAACACTGTAACATTGCTCATCGGTAATGTTGTGTATTTACTCGTCGGGTAACATTGTGACTTTGCTTTTTAACTTTGACCATCAGTGTATACAGTCACTTAGTGAATACTTGACTTATATGCATTACTGATAGCATAGCTTCTTACTCTTTGCTTATTTGAAGTCTTTGGTAGTATTTCCATGACCATAAAGATTATATCAAGTTGATATAAATGAAAATACAATACATTAATAGATTTAATTCCCTGCATGATCATCAACTTAATCTCTTCAAACATTCAATTAGTTACATGTCATCAGATACCCAAAAGCTTTAGAACTATAGTAATAAATTTGGTTAGTTATGGCTTACAATTGACCACTTCTGATGGTCTACCCTGTTAGGAGAAATAAGGACTGTTAGGTCCACCTTGTGAAAGGATTTATACAATACAGTTAAGTATGCACTCTGTTAGGAGATTTGTGAAGGACTGTTAGGTCCACCTTGTTAAAGGATTTGACCAATGCACCTATTAGGATGAATCAATGAATGATCTGCTATGCAACTCTTATTTTCTAAATTAGATCCTTCGATATAGTACTAACCACCTAAATGTATTAGATGAGTCTATGTTGTTCCTTTATACTGTTGTAGCCTTCTAATCAATCTCCCTCTTCATATTTGCATCTATACATGTATTCAATATTGTTGTAATGATTGATGATGCTATTTGGATAAACAAAGTGTCTTACATATATACCTATCCAAATAAAATACCTCCATAAGTTGGCTACTATTATTAAATAGTATCAAACAATATTTACTAAGTCTACCCAATGCTGATACTTGGGTCCAGTAATCCACTCGAGTGATATACTGACACTTGGGCAACACAGTGAACTTGGAAACTCTGTCACTCGGTTGACACTGGGTTCTCAATCCACATTGATCACTCGGAGATGGTATGAAACTCAGTTAACACTCATGACTTGATAGACACTAATTGGAGCTAACTACTTGGTTGACACTGCAATCTGCTGGCTCGATCAACACTATAACCATATGAATGACTAAGTGTTTTGGCAATAATAGAAAATATGTCTTTCCATAAGGTCTACAAGTTCGAAGGGGGACTGTTCAAAATATTTTGCATTCTTTTTCCATTCTTGTCAAAGGGAGAATAGAGGAGATTCAAAAATGTGCATGTTATGCTCAAGAGGAGTTATAGTGGAATTATGTTTGCAATTATTTGGAGCAGTTAAGTTTTGCGCAATAGACAGTTTTAGACATTTAATCATTTTCCAATAAGCGTTTCCATCAAAGCCAAAGAGGGAGATTGTTGGAAGGAGCCATTGCATATATGTTTGGTTTTTATCATTGATAGAAACTAAATACTATTCTCACATGTGCATTACAATTGGAGAAGAGACCGTAAGTCATGACCATAATTTGGCTAAGTATGAAATGAAGAACACAATGTACAAACAATGTATCGAAAAAGGTCCAGTGTTCATTTCCTAGTAAAATACATTCAGTGTGCATCTTAGTGATTCATTTTGAGTGTATATAGATGCTAACCCTATAATTTTTAGGTATGGTGGTACATGGTGTGAGATTTATAAGGATTTGAACATCAGAGTTTTACGTTACCAGTATGAATACTAAACTTATGATAAAAAATTGTGTGTGAAAGAGGTAAAATGCTTTTTCCGCTAACTTTTATGTCTGATTGATAGAGCTGACATGTATGGAGGATAGTAAATGATTTTGTTGGTGGGAAATTAATTTGAATTGAGGATTTTGACCTAGTCAAAACTTGTTACATTTCCCTACAATGTTTTTGGAGCCAATATTTGAAGATCAAATTTTTGGATGTGTAGACAATAAATTAAGAAATTAGGATTTGGAGAGAAGGTTTGATAGTAGTTGATGCATGAGATCAGTGCACAAGGTGTAGAGCCAAGGATTTCATGAAGGTTTTGTAGATATGATAATCTAGTTAGCAAAGAGCATCAAAATAGGGCAATCAGAGGAAAAAGTGTATTATATGAGAGTATGTGCTTATATAGAACTGTAAGAAAACATTTTTAGATTTTATTTTAGTAGTTCAAAATCTTTTGATATTTTTTGAGATCTTGTAAGATAATGAGCCTTCTTGTAAAGTGTTGTAGGCCTAGTTGTAACTGAGCAGTCAGCTCTAGGAAGTGTGTCTGGACACACATACATTCTATATCATTGTAAGACAATATTCTACATAGTATAATCTTGTATAGGTCATCATTCTCATTGTGATTTTTCCACTAATAGGTTTTCCATAATAATATCCATGTGTGTTAGGAATAACAGTCCACAAGATAACTGAGAGGTGGGGGTGAATCAGTTGTGATATAGATTATTAAAATTTAAACTTTATAAACGAAATATGCAAATGTAAATGATAAGACAGTAAATGCCAACACCATAACACAATATTTTTTGTTGAGGAAACCATATTAAAGCTAAAACCCCGGTGGGAATTAACACCCACAAATAATGTACTGAGAGTATAGTATCTCTGTTAAAAGATTTAGCCCTGTTAGGAGCTTGTTACAACATTACAATACATAGTACCTATTAAGAGATAGACCCTGTTAGGAGTAAAAAGAAATATTAGGCTCACTACCAAGGCACACTGCCCAAAGAAGGATAAATCCACCCTCAAGGATTTACAATTTGAACAAGTGTATAAAGAAAATACACAATCCAGTGAACTGTGTGATAGCAACTGTCTTTGCTTGGTCAGTTCTAATGAAGTACTCTTCTCATAAACTCTTCTCTACATCCAGCTTCCAAAATAGTCTCTCAACTTTCACATCTTCCTTTCAATCTTTGTCACATATTTTCAAAAGAAAAGATCACTCATATATACCTTCTTACAATAATTCATTAGGTCATCCACTTAAGCTTTCCTTATACACAAATAACTAATTAGGTCGACCAATTAAGGATTTCCAATATATAAATAATTATTTAACCCCTTTCTAAGATACACATGGTACCTATAACAAGTAAAAATCATTTACAATCATCAATTATGCTTCTAGATTCACAATCCACACTCACATTTCATTTTACATGCTACATGTCTGAACTCAGCCAACAATTAGGTCTTCTTCAGAATACACGCCAATGCTGGTGTCACCAATCTTCAAACAACAATAAAACTCAACCCATTATTAAAAAATATGTTGGCTATTCACCAGTAACCTCGCATCATCTAAAATATCTTTGCTAGAAAGATATACCTGAAAATAAAGAGACCTGCTCTGTCTAGAATCAGAGTTACAGTTTAGAAACCAGTCTTCACAAAATCAACTGTAACATCCACAATATGAAACATAAATCCAAGCAACCTTAGGAATAAGGTCAACACACATCCTCCTACATATCCAACTTTTATCATTTTGAGTCATCCATATGGTGTCTGTACACTTCTTCCAGTCAAGTAACCAATCTGTCCTCTCCACAAAAATATATGTTGACATCAATGACAAAACATGAATATAAACAACATGATCTGTAACCAAAAGTAATATCATCCAAAAATCTCCACCTTTGGCATTGATGGAAACATATGGGAAAATTCATATGCATCAACCCAAAAGTACGCTCTCTCAATATAATCTTCTCAATATTCTCAGCACAAATCTCTCAAAAATAGTAGGGATTTTCACATAGATTCCTTCTCCCTTTGGCAGCAATGGAAAAGTGTGGCATAACTCATATGTAGTCTTCTATAAGGTGTATCATTTTCAAATATTCAAGTCCATCAACCAGGTGCAAGATCACCCAAATTTACTCCATAGTATTCTCCTGCGATCACTCCCCTTAAGGAGTAGATCAATACATCAAGTCCAGAGAATGATATAGCTCTGAGATCCACTGTATTGATGCATATCTTCATCATTTAATTACCACTGGGAGGGGCCATCATCCCAAGCATTCCTCTAAGATATTCAAAAGCATCTTTTGGAAAAGGTTTAGTAAATATATCTGCTGTTTGTTTCTTTGTGCTAATATACTCCAATTTAATCTCTTTATCTGCTACCTTCTCCCTCAAGAAATGATACTTAATAGAAATATGTTTTTTATTTGAATGCATTAAAGGGTTCTTCGACATATTCATTGTACAAGTGTTATCACAATGGATAACTACTGGTTCTTTAAAAATTATTCCAATGTCCTTTGACATTCATTTCATCAAAACAAGTTGTGTATAGTTTATTGCAGCAGCAACATACTCTGACTCAGCAATAGATTGAGCAATACAGTTCTGCTTCTTGCTCAAACAAGAAACCAATATTTTTCCAAGGAAAATGTACCACCACTTGTACTCTTCCTTTCATCCACATTACCTTCCCAATTAGCATTAGTATAATCCTGCAAAGTAAAATACTCTAATTTTTCATACGACAATCCATATTCTATTGTCCCTTTCAAATACCTAAAAATTCTTTTTACAATAGCAAAATGTGTCTCTTTAGGATTTGCATGATATCTAGCCACAATTCCAACTGCATTGGTAATATCTGGTCTAGTGTGAGTTAGATATTTTAGACCTCCAATCATTGATCTCTACTTTTTCTAAATAACACTTTGAGTCTTATCACTATTAGTCAGTTTGTTTCCAGTAACCATAGGTGTCCCAACAGGTTTACAGTCTTCCATTCCAAAAAAATTTAACATTTCCTTAAGATACTTGGTCTGAGATATAAAAATGCCATTCTTACTCTGATTAATTTGAAAACCAAGAAAATATTTCATCTCACTAATCATTGACATATCAAATTCATTTTCCATTTCTTTAGCAACCTTCTTACTCATCTTATCATTGCCTCGAATAATGATATCATCAACAAAAACTTCTATAATTAAGATTCCATCTTCATCAGTTCTCAAATATAAATTAATGTCTGTATTACCTTTTCTAAAACCAAGACGAAGTAGATATTTGTCAAGTCTTGCATACCATGCTCTTGGTGCCTATTTCAGTCCATACAATTCCTTGTTCAATCTACAAACCATGTTTTCATCATCTGTCAAAGGAAAACCATCAGGTTGCTCAATGTAAACTTCTTCCTTTAGATCACCATTCAAGAATGTTGACTTCACATCCATCTGATAAACCTTAAAGTCTTTATGTGTGGCATAAGCAAGAAATAATATCACAACCTCCATTATAGAAACATGAGCAAATGTTTCTTCATAGTCTATGCCTTCTTGTTGTAAGTAGCCTTTACATACCTGTCTTGCCTTGTTTCTTACCACTATTCCTTCCTCATCCATCATATTTATAAAAACCCATTTAGCACCAATCACATTTTTGTTCTTAGGTCTTGGAAGAAATTCCCAAGTATTGTGTTTCTTCATCTATTCAAGTCCTTCTTCCATAGCTTTAGTCCAAGATTCATCTATACATGCTTCATCAGTAGTCTTTGGTTCAACTTGAGAAATCAAACATATCTCATCTCTAACTCTAGACCTAGTCATCATAACTTTACTTGCATCACCAATAATTTGATCTTTAGGATGGTTCTTCTTAACATACCTTGGTGTCTTCATTGTCTCAGTAGATTTAGTTTGTTCTTCTTCAATCTCATTGTCAATAATCAAAGATTCTTCAAGTTCAACAATAACCTCTTTTACTTATATAATCTAACCACAATCATGCATTCTTTCCTGATTCTGAAACTTTTCATCTATCCTCACATTGGCATTTTCAATCAACTTTATCAATCTCAGATTGAAACATTTATATGCTTTACTCTTAGTAGAATAACCAAGAAATATTCCTTCATCACTTCTAGCATCAAAATTTCCTATCTCATCATCTCTCTTGATATAACATTTACTACCAAATATTCTGAAATATTTTACAGTAGGTATATGATCAAACCATAATTGATAAAGAGTCTTACTTGTATAGGTTCTCTAATCTGAATTATATTCAGTGTGTATATAGGAGTCCCAATTCTACTCTCTAGTGAACATGTGATGCATCTCCTTTTGGCAACATAGTCCTTGCAGCATCTAATATAGTTATGTTTCTTCACTCTTCTATCCCATTTTGTTGTGGACTTCTAGGAATTGATGTTTGTCTGTATATTCCTTACTCTTCATAGTGTGTATTAAATAGATCTTATGTAAACTCTCCTCCTCTGTCTGATCTCAAACACTTTATCTTCAATCCAGATTCATTCTCAACTTTTTCTTTAAATAAATTGAATTTGTCAAATGCTTCAGATTTCTCTCTCAAATATGTTACCCACATCATTCTAAAAAATTCATCAACAAATAGTATTAAGTACCTTTCACCATAGTATGATCTTGTTCTTGTAGGACCACACAGATCTGTATGCAGTTGATCCAACTTCCCTTTTGCTGAATAAGGTTTTCTTTTGAAAGTGCTTCTAGTCTGCTTCCCCATAACACACTCTCTACCCATAGTGTTAGATGGCTTCACAATTTTAGGTAGATCTCTTACTGCTTTTTTCACATTTGCCTTCACAATGTTATCAAAATTAACATGACAAAATCTTACGTGCCATAACAAACATTCATCAACCTTTGCAATAAAAAAAGAAGATTCAACTGTGTTCAATTCAAATACATTAACTCTATATTTAGCACCAAATGTGATCAAGTCTCCTACTTTACTTCTGATAGAACATTTCCCATCAATAAAACTAAATTGATAACCCTTGTCTACTAACTTTCCAACACTCAATAGATTATGCTTAAGTCCATCAACAAGTAATACATTGTTAGTGTTAGTCTTTCCATCCAAAGAAATAGATCCAACTCCAATAATACGTTTAGGACTATTGTCACCAAATCTAACAACACCACTATCATGTCTTTTCAAACTCAATTTTTTTTTTTATCTCCAGTCATATGATGTGAACAACCACTTGTTAGAATGAATTTAGAATAACTAAGAGGGGAGGGGTGAATCAATTATCCTCAGGTCTAGATGTAGTAAATAAAACTTTCTATATTTTAGATCTACTCAGTAGTAGTAGCATATGTCAACAACTATTAATCATGTAGTTTACTGTCTAATGTAATTAGCTTGTAGAAACATAACAGTAAAACAAACCATAAGCATTCACACAAGTTGACACAAGTATTTAACATGGAAACCCAATATGGGAAAAACCACCAGTAACATGCTACCAAGTTTCACTCTTCTAAAGTGAGCTCTGTGAGGAGCCAACCCTGTTAAAGGTTGCAATAATACACTGTGAGGTGTGACCTGGTTAAAGGATTTAATCACCTTTTCAGGAGTGGCCTTGTTAGAGGAATTAGAACATTCCACCTGAATGTCACCTTGTTAGAGGATTTATACAAATGACTGTCAGGTCAACCTTGTTAAAGGATTTTGACTGATACAATGGTTACAAAGTAATCAATAGTTGTGTTCTGATACATGCAACTTACTTTGCAAATTCAGTTCCAATTACAGCTCTGATGTTAACTTACTAGATGGCCTGCATTGTCATTTCAATCTTCTGATCTACTTGGGAATCTGTCAAGCAATCACACATGCAACTCTCTACTTTTGTTTTCGACCTTCTTTGCTAGGTCATGCCAATCAGTAAATAAAATATGCAATCCTCTTGCATACATACATGTACACCAATCAGTACAGTCACACTTGCACACTGTACACAATGAATAACCCCCTGAGGTTATCATATACCTCTTTGTCTAGGTCAGATAAATCTTTGCCGCTTAATCAAGATCGTAGATCTTAGATTAGGTCAGATCCAACGGATCATTCCATCATTGCATTACATTTAATTCTCCAAAGTAGTCTCTAATTAAATCTTGAAACCATGCATTAATTACGGTTACCCATACATTAAATGACATGGATCAATCTTTAATTAACATTACATATCCCAATAAAATTAACTAAGTCAGCCAGAGATCTCAAATCTCATCATTAATCCAATTACTGTCCAAGATCACTATTTCCACTCAACAATTTCTCTGGTGCTTGGCATTGAACAAACATGCTCATCACAAACAACTTCACTCGGCACAAACAACTTTGCTTGGCACAAGCAACTTTGCTCGGCACAAGCCAAACTTGCTCGACACAAAACAACCAGAAAAACTGTCTTTGAAAGATAAACAACTAATTACATTGCCAAAGTGCCAATTGATCAAGTACTATTTTATTTTCCTTAACTCAACCAGTCACTTGGTCTTCTTGTTAAATCTTCTTCATTGACAATAGATATGGTACTCAAACAGATAACAATAGTATCACCAGTTAAGGTTTGACAGCAATGACAAAATAACAATTGCTTGCATTGTCACTTTCCAAAAATCTCCCTCTTTGGCATTGATGGCAACAAAAAACATTAAAAAAATGATTTAACAAGCATAGTTACCATACAATTTTAAAAAAAATCACCTTTGTTCCTTGATATGAACAAATCTTCATTAATGTCTTTAGCGTCATTCTAATTCTCATCTGTAAAATTTTTTCCCCTTTGTGTCTGTAATCACACTATAATCATCTGTGTCTAATCATCTGTAGACTCCCTCTGAGTAGATAATCACTTCAATGTTTTCAATAGTAACTTCTTCCTCTATATAGGTAATCTTTCCCTCTTTATACTTCTTCCTTTATGTAATCTTTCCCTCTAGGTAATCTAGGTAATCTCTCCCTCTTTGACAACAATGCCAAAGACGTCAATATCTTTATCATGTAGATCTTCAGTATCATGCTAATCATGTCATCTTGATTATGACTGATCTTCTTTTCTGTCCTTGTCCAACTTCACAACTTTAGTCACCAACCTAAAGTGTGACTTACTGTGCATCAATGTGTCAAGTATTCTGAATGTAATATTTGATGCAATAGTACCATACAAAACTTAATTAGCTTCAGTTAGGGGAATCACCCCCATTTTACCTCATAGATACTCATGATCATCCTTGGGTTCTGCCTTTGTGAATATGTCTGCTAATTGTTCTTTAGTGTTCACATAATCCAGTCTCACTTCTTTATTCTGAACTAGCTCCCTCAAGTAATGATACTTGATAGCTATGTGTTTTGTCTTCAAGTGCATAACAGGGTTTTTAGAAATATTAATGGCACTCATGTTATCACAATATATGACAACTGGTTCAGTGATTTATTCCTTCATACCTTTCAGTAGTATCTTCAACCATAGAATGTTAGAACAGTTGACTACTGCTGCCACATACTCGGCTTCAGCTGTAGATTGTGAGGTGCAGTTATGTTTCTTTCTTGTCCATGAGATCAATCTTTTTCCTAAAAGAAATGCTCCACTAGTAGTTTTTTTCCTGTCATCAACATTTCCAACCCAATCAAAGTGAGTGTAAACTCTAAGTTCAAACTTGTTGTTATTCTTGTAGTATAGACCATAGTCATCAGTTCCTTTCAAATATCTTAGAATCCTTTTTACTGCCATCATGTGAGTTTCCTTGGGGTTAGCAAAAAACCTTGCAACAATTCCAATAGCTAGGCCAATGTCAGGTCTACTGTGTACAACATACTGTAGTTTTCCAATCATTGATCTATAGAGTGTTTGGTTCACTTCTTTTGTGTCATCATACTTTGTCAGCTTCTGTCTAGTAGCCATGGGTGTACTCACTAGTTTGGACTCTTCCATTCCAAAAAATTTTAGTATCTCCTTGATATATTTAGATTGAGTGATATAGATACCATTCTTCATTTGATAAATTTGTAAGCCAACAAAGAATTTTATCTCACCAAAAATAGACATCTCAAACTCAATTTCCATCTCTGTTGCAAATTTTTGGCATAACACATCTTGTCCACTAAATATGATGTCATCTACAAAAATTTCAGCTAATAATGTACCTTTTCTTTTCTCTATCTTTAAGTACAGGTTGTTGTTGTCATTGGTTCTTGCAAATCCAATCTTGACTAGATAATTGTGCAATCTCTCATACCATGCTCTTGGTGCTTGCTTCAGTCCATATAATGCTTTGTGCAATTTGCAAACCATATTCATTTTTTTTGGGTCAACAAAACCATCAGCTTGCTCAATATAGACTTCTTCTAAGATACCATTGAGAAATGCAAATTTCACATCCATCTGATAAAATTTGAATCCTTTATAGGCTACATATGCAAGTAAGGTTCTGACTCCTTCCAATCTTGCAACTAGGGTGAATGTTTCACCATAGTCAATTCCTTCCTCCTATGCATAACCCTTGCATACCAGTCTAGCTTTGTTTCTTGTCACATCTCC
>MU227907.1:2709877-2727594 GCA_018584345.1 Thuja plicata
TTGCAACTAGGGTGAATGTTTCACCATAGTCAATTCCTTCCTCCTATGCATAACCCTTGCATACCAGTCTAGCTTTGTTTCTTGTCACATCTCCATGTTCATTCAGTTTATTCCTGAATACCCACTTAGTACCAATTACATTTTTATCCTTCAGCCTAGGTAGAAGTGTCCAAGTCTTGTTCTTCTCAATTTGTTCAATTTCCTCATTCATTGCCTGTATCCAATCTTCATTTTCTAAAGCATCTTTCACTGTTTTGGGATCAAATTCACATAACAGACATGTGCCATCTCTCAACTTACTTTGTGTCATAACTGCAGAATCCTTCGATCCAATGATTTGATCAAAATTGAGGTGTCTCCTCACATATTTTGCTAGAGTAGCATCAGTCCTTTCTTTAGGTTCATTGTTTGTGTTCAGTTCTGGTTGATTCTAAGACTCAGCATCTCCATTAGATAGCTTGGCATTCACTTCCTGTTGCTTGGCAACTCCACTTTGTGACTCAATAGGCACATGCTGTTGCTTGGCAGTAGGATCAGCTAGTGTATTAGAATCTTCCTCATCCACATATACAAATAATTTGTAGCTTTTAGGCTCTTGTGTACTTTCAGCTTCATTCCTTTCTACAAACTCATCAATTCTAACATTTGCACTTTCCACAACTTTCTTAGTATTATAATTCAAACATTTGTATGCTTTTCTTTTTGTTGAATAACCAAGGACTATACCTTCTTCACCTTTAGCATCAAGTTTTCCATTTTTGTTTTCCTTCAGTATAAAACATTTGCTTCCAAATACTTTAAAGTACTTTACACTAGGTACATAACCATACCAAAGTTCATAAGGTGTAGCATTTGTACCTTTCTTGACTTGTACTCTATTTAGGGTATAGACTGCAGTACTTATAGCTTCTTTCCAATATTTATGTTCAACATTTTTCTCCATCATTAGTGTTCTTTCATAGTCCATGATAGATCTGTTCCTTCGTTCAGCAATACCATTTTGTGGAGGAGTCCTGGGTGCGGACATCTGTCTCTTTATGCCTCGGTCATTGTAGAACCTATTGAACTCATTAGAAATAAACTCTCCACATTTGTCAGATCTTAAGCATTTCAAACTTTTGCCTATTTCTTTTTCAACTTTAGCTAAGTACCATTTAAATAAATAGAATGCATCATTTTTTCCTTGAGAAACATTACAGTCATCATCCTTGAATAATCATCAACAAATAGAATAAAGTATCTAGCACCACAGTAGCATCTTTCTCCAATGGGACCATAGAGATCAGTATGGACTAATTCCAGAATTTCCTTTGAAATATGTATTTTACTCTTGAAACTAGACTTAGTCATCTTTCCTAGTTGACATTGTTTGCACATAGCATTCTTAGGTTTCTTTAACTTAGGTAGCCCTCTAACCCTTTTCAATTTACTTATGCTTACCAAGTTATCAAAGTTCACATGACACAACCTCTTATGCCATAACCAAATATCATTATACTGTGCAAACAAACATGTTTCTTCAGATAAATCCAGATAGAACAAGTTACCTTTAGTCTGATCACCACTTCCAACTAATTCTCCAGTAGAATCATAGATATTTGCTTTTCCCGTGATGGAACTCAACTCTGTAACCAGAAGTGTTTAGCTGTGCAACACTCAGTAAATTGTATTTAATATCATCAACCCAATACACATTATCACATCTGATTTTTTCAGTCAAGTTAATCAATCCTTTACCTTTGATAAGACATGGTGCATCATTACCAAATTTTACATATCCTCCTTTGCATTGGTTTAGGGTTTCAAACTTATCCTTTTCACCAGTCATATGATGGGAACAACCACTGTCAATGATCCAATGATCGCCTTTACTTTTATAATAAATTAATGTATTTTTATCATCATCATCAAAATCTTCTTTCATTGCAACATAAACAACTTCTATATCACTGTCATTAGAATTGTCAGTATCATTGTCATAAGTTTCTTCAACAATATAACAAGATTTCTTACCTTTGTCTTTGTAATCCTTATATTTCCTGAAGTCTCGGTCATCCTTTCTGTCTTTGTATTCTTTGTATCTGTTGTCCTTTCTTTCATCTTTTTCATTCTTATCAGGACATCTAGCAGCTATATGACCAACTTTATTGCATGAAAAACAAATGATAGGAAGTTTACCATTGTACTTTCCTTTTCCTCTGGACAACCTTTTTTCCATAAGTGCTTCAAGTTATTCAAGATCATCATCAGTAGTGTCACTATCACTATTCACATGTTTCTTTCCTTTCTTATATTTATTGAGAACCAGCTGTGATGTAAAAGCAGAATCAATACCTTTTGGATTGTAGTTATCATAATTTGACATTTCAAATGCAGTGAGTTTGCCTATTTGATTTTATAGATTCAGAGTATTGTTAGGAGTAAACCTCAATTCTTGAATTGCAAAAACTCTAATAGCATATACAGGAAGTAAAGTTCTCAGTACCTTTCTCATAATAGTGTTCTCATCTATTGTTCCATTAGCTCCTCTAATTTTATTTACAACTTCTTTTACTCTACCATAATACTGATTAACATTTTCACCTTCTTGCATTTTCATTTCATCAAACTTACATCTTAGACTTTCTGATTTAGCTCTCAGCACATTTGTGTCTCCACCATAGATAGTTGCAAGTTTATCCCACATCTACTTTGCATTTGTGCATCTCTTTATCTCATCAAACTCTGAATAGCTCAATGAGGAGGCAATCTCCAACATTGCTTGATTGTGCTCTTGCTTTTCTCTTAGTTGTGAAGCTGTGAGAGGAGTAGTAGGTGATACATAGTCATTTTCAATAAGTCCTTAGCATCATCTCCAATACTGGCCAAATGTAGTTTCATCAAACTCATCCATGCATGGAAGTTATCTTTGTTCAGCTTCGGAACCTCCTTATACATCTTGATCTTTTCGCTCCAAGTACCTTCAAACTATTTTCAAGAGACTAAAGCTCTGATACCAATTCTTAGAATGAATTTAGAATAGTTGAGAGGGGAGGGGTGAATGAGTTATCCTCAGGTCTAGATGTAGAAAATAAAACTTTCTATATTTTAGATCTACTCGGCAGCAGTAACATATGTCAACAAATTTTAATCATGCAACTCAATGTCTAATGTAATTAGCTTGTAGAAACATAACAATAAAACAAACCATAAGCATTCACACAAGTTGACACAAGTATTTAATGTGAAAACCCAATATGGAAAAGACCCCCAGTAACATGCTACCAAGTTTCACTCTTCTGAAGTGAGCTCTATTTGGAGCCAACCCTGTTAAAGGTTATAATAACACATTATTAGGTGTGACCTAGTTAAAGGATTTAATCACCCTGTCAGGAGTGGCCTTGTTAGAGAACTTAGAACATTCCACCTGAATGTCACATTGTTAGAGTATTTATACAAATGACTATTAGGTCAACCTTGTTAAAGGATTTTAACTGATATAATGGTTAGAAAGTAATCAGCACTTGTGATCTGATACATATAACTTACTTTGCAAATTCATATCCAATTATAGCTCTGATGTTAACTTACTGGATGGCCTGCAATGTCATTTCAATCTTCTGATCTGCTTGGAATTCCATCAAGCAATCACACATGTAACTCTCTGCTTTTGTATTCAGCCTTCTCTACTAGGTCATGCCAATCAGTAAATCAACTATGCAATCCTCTTACATACATACATGTACACCAATTAGTACATTCACACTTTCACATTGTACATAATGAATAACCCCATGAGGTTATCATATACCTCTCTATCTAGGTCAGATAAATCTTTGCCACTTAATCAAGATCGTAGATCTTAGATTAGGTCAGATCCAATGGATCATTCCATCATTGCATTACATTTACTTCTCCAAAGTAGCCTCTAATTAAATCTTGAAACCAACCATTAATTATGGTTACCTATACATTAAATGACATGGATCAATCTTTAATTAACATTACATATCCTAATAAAATTAACTATGTCGGCTAGAGATCTCAAATCTCATCATTAATCCAATTACTATAAGTTGGCCAACATCACTGTTTCCACTCAACAATTTTTCTGGTGCTCAGCACTGAACAAAATTTCTCATCACAAACAACTTCACTTGGCACAAACAACTTTTCTCGGCACAAGAAACTTTGCTCAGCACAAGCCAAACTTGCTCGGCACAAAACAGCCAAAAAAACTATCTTTAAAAGATAAACAACCAATTACTTTGCTAGAGTGCCAACTAATCAAGTACCCTTTTATTTTCCTTAACTCAACCATTCGCTTGGTCTTCTTGTTAAATATTCTTCATCAACAGTAGATATGACACTCAAACAGATAACAATAGTCTCACCAGTTAAGGTTTGACAACAATGACAAAATAATAATTGCTTGCATTGTCACTTTCCAACACCACTGTCTATAACCCATTCATATTTCTTTTCAACTGGGGATACCAAGGCTTTTTCTTCATGCATATTCTCATCATCCTTAATAGGAATAAATCTTATTTCATCATAGTCACCATAATCATCATCAGATATACCCTCACTAGCATAATAACATTCCTTGTCTTTTGAATACTTAGACTTGTAAAACTTGGGTTTGTGCTTTGGAACTCTCATAGGAAATCTAGATGCAAAATAACCAATCTTATTACATGAAAAACATTTCAAAGGTAATTTGTCCTCAAAATTTCCCTTACCTCTCCTTTCTCTTCTAGAAATCAGTGCCATAACTTCATCTACATTTCTTTCTTCTTCTTGTATATGTTCCCATTCATCAGCATAGGCTCCAAGTTCTTCCCTTAGATCATTACTACTGGTGCTTGCATTTCCAAATAAGGTCTTTTTGTTTTTGTGTACGGTTACCTTGAATTTTTACTCAACTTTAGGTAAAGTATCTCCCAATTTTGTGGCCTCAAATGTAGTTAGTTTTCCAATCAACATCTCTCTAGTAAATTTCGGTGTCACAGGTATAATCTCCTCTATAGCTTGTACTTTGGTTCTATATGTAGGTGTCAAAGATCTGAGTATCTTCACAATCACTTCTTCCTCACTGTAAGTACCTCCAGAGTTTCTAATGAAAATAACCACTTCAGTAATTCTCTGTCCATATACCCTAATGTTCTCATATTCTCTCATCTCCAGTGATTCCATCTTTGTCTTCCATTTTTGTATCTTTTCCTTCTTTGTAAACTTGTCTCCAATGTATAATGCTTCCAATCTTCACCAGATGTCATGTGAAGAATCCAAGTCCTTTACTTCATTGAATTCTCCTTTTGAAAGTGCACTGATCAAAGATTCCCTTGCAACCATATTACATGAAAATAACTTCTTCTGATCTTCAGTAGCCTTCTCTAATTCATCCTCAGTCACTATCTTTTCATTCTTCTTTGTGATCATCCAGTAATAAATCCCCAGACATAGCCAATGTGTTCTCATCTTGTTCTACCAACTATCAAAGTTTTTAGGATCAAACTTTAGACTATCCTTCCTATAGTAAGTCATCTTTAGGATCACCTCAAGATGTTAAAATTTCTCTCTAAGGACCACAAGCTTTGATACCAATTGTTAGGAATAGAAGTCCATGAGACAACTGAGAGGGGGGGTGAATCAATTGTGAAATAGATTATTAAACTTTCAACTTTATAAACCAAATCTGCAAATGTAAATGACAAAATATTAAATGCCAACACCATAAAACAATATTTATTGTTGAGGAAACCTTGTTAAAGGTAATACCCCAGTGGGAATTAACACCCAAAAATAATGTATTGAGAGTATAGTATCCTTGTTAAAAGATTTAGCCCTATTAGGAGCTTCTTACAACATTACAGTACATAGTACCTGTTAAGAGACAGACCTTGTTAGGATTCAAAAGAAATAGTAGGCTCACTGCCAAGGCACACTGACTAAAGAAGCTTAAATCCACCCTCAAGGATTTACAATCCGAACAAGTGTATATAGAAAATATACAATCCAGTGAACTGTTTGATAGAAAATGTCTTTTCTTGGTTAGTTCCAATGAAGTACTCTTCTCATAAACTCTGCTCTACATCTAGTAGCCAAAAAATCCTCGTAGCTTTCACTTCATCTTCCTTTCAATCTCTGTCACATCTTTTCAAAAGAAAAGATCACTCATATATACCCTCTTACAATAATTCATTAGGTCGACCAATTAAGCTTTCCTAATACACAAATAAGTAATTAGACCAACCAATTAAGGCTTTCCAATATACAAATAATTATTTAACCCCTTGTTAAGATACACACGGTACCTATAACAAGTAAACATCATTTACAATCCATCAATTATGCTTCCAGATCTGCAATCCACGCTCACCTTTCATTTTGCATGCTACATGTCTGAAGTTAGCCAACAATTAGGTCTTCTTCAGATTACATGCCATAGCTGACATCACTACTCTTCAAACAATAATCAAACTCAACCCATTATTCCAACATATTTCAGTTGTCCACTAGTAAGCTGGCATCATCTAAAATATCTTCGCCAGAAAGATATACCCGAAACATAGAGACCTACTCTGTCTAGAATCACAATTACAACTTCCAGAAACCAGTCTTCACCAAATCAACTGTAACATCTACAATATGCAACATAAAGCTAAGTGACCTTAGGAATAAGGTCAACACACATCCTTCTACATAAATCCAACTTTGATCATTCTGAATCATCTGTACGGTGTCCATACACTTCTTCCAGTCAAGTAACTAGTCTATCCTATCCACATAAATATATGTTGACATCAGTGACAAAATGTGAATATCAACAGAATGATCAGTAACCAAAACTGATATCATCCAACAATGTGTTATGGTTTTGTTCTTGTATGTTTTTTGTTCTTGCATAATACTTTACTTTATAATCATTAAGTGGTTTGGAAATCTAAGTAACAAGGTTAACATTTTTTGAAATAACGATTCACCCCCCGTCTCTAAGTGTTTACCTCCATCCAACATATATCACCATTTTTATTTGGGATTACCACTAGCTTAGACACCTATGTATCAAGTTTTATTAGATATATGACCATGAATTCAATTATTTTTTTAATTCCTATGACATCAAGTATTCAATCTTTGGGTTAACTAGTATCTACTTTTTCCTGATAGGTTTATCTCCATCTACCCATTTAATAGTATGTCCAATAATATCCTTATTGTATCCCTTTAGATCATCACAAGTCAATACTATGACTCCATATTTATTACAATGAGACACTAACTTCTTTCTATCTTCTCTATATTCTTCTTTGCTAACCTTTAGTTTTTTTCCTTTGCCAACATATAAATCTTTTTAATAGCCATATTTGGTGACAAAATTTTATTTTCCATTTGTTTCATCACCAAAATTGAAGAGATTTTCTAAATTTATCAAATCTCTAGGCGACTTGTTCCCTTTGAGCTATATAAATTTCTTTTCATAAGCTTGTTCAATTTTGGCTTGGAATTATTATGCATATTCCCATACATGTTAAATAAACATAGTGATTTGATGAATAATTTTAAAAAATTCTATTTCTTGGTGATTGGTGGTCTCACAATCACACAAAATAAGTGTTTATTAGTGAGAAAGTATGTTACCGACTCAAATTGAGACCCAATTATGGCCAATTTGACTTCTTCAACACTCTCTTCTCTAGGGCTTCTTGTTTTCTTTAGCAAATACCATGATTAGGGTCACCACCTCTGTGCACCATGGACCAATGATTTAGGTCTCTCACTATCCTTCTATTATGAAATCTATATGGATAGATTGGTTAGAGATAGGGAAGATTTTCTAAAATAAAATGCTTCAATTTTTTACAAGAAAATGCTTTGATTTTCATGTTTACTAAGACATGGACAAAATTGAGAGATTTTCAATCTTGGAAAATGGCTATTTAGTAAATTGGAAGGTGATTTTCCATGCATGAAACCATAGTATATTTGAATTCGTTTGTAGCTTAGAGATATTATCCTCTATTTTTTTCTTCTTGTGGTTTCCTTATTGTCCATTTGAATTCCGAGGATTAGACTATTTACAAGTCAAGAAATGTTATAAGAAATTTCTATTGTAGTTCACAAAAAATATTTAATTACTAAAGTTCCACATGTGCATCATATGTTCCTCTAATATTTTACTAAAAAATATAATATCATATAATAAACCATAAAAAAACTTACCCAAAATATCCTTTAGCACCTCATTCATTAGCTACATGAGTGAGCTCAATGCATTGGTTAGCTCAAAACACTTGGATAACCACACATATAAAACCTTAATGTTTTTAGGGTTGTTTTCCATTAATATCCTACTCTAATATGGATTTGGTAATATCCACTCTTCAAATTTATCTTTTTGATGTACTCAAATCCACTAAAAAAATCTATAATATCATCCATACTTGGAAAGGGATAATTATATTTGATAGTAACTTTACTAATAGCTCCAAAATATGGACACATAATCCATTCTAATTTTTTCTTTGTCTCTAGTACTATAGGCATCACACATGGGCTTAAAACCTCACAAATGAGCCCTTTCTACCAAAATTTTTACACTTATCTATTCTGCTCCTCACTCTCTACTAGAGCTATTCTATGAGATGCCTTATGTGATAAATTAGCTCTAGGAATGAATCCTCTTGATGACTAATATTTATTATCGGTGGTGATTTTAAAAGTATATTAAAAAATAAAATATCATAAAACCCATCCAACAAATCTACGAATTTAAAAGGTTTATCTTCTACTTCCTTTTCAACATTTTTTGAATTAATTAAAAAAGCATACACTTAAGTAGCATGCCTTCTAGAAACATCCTTCCATCAAGTCGACATATTCTTGCATTACCACATACATTTTCCTTTGTTTCCTTCAATAGCTTCAGATTGTGTCATACACCATCCATTGTCAAGGCGTAGGTATTTGTATAGCCAGCATGTACTGCAGGATGATTAAAATGACATGGTCTCATTAAAAACATATGAGAAACATCCATATCCAAAATATCAGTTAATACTTCAACATGATAGCTTCCAATTTTAAACTTTACCAAACATTGTAACAAAACATAATGATAACAATGCGGAAGAAACACAATGAAGTACATGACATACACAATGAAGTACATGACATACACAATGAGGATAATTTTTTTTTAAAATGTTAACAAACCATAATGATCCTCTTGACATAAACAACATAAAAAGAGGAACATGACTCTCAAAACTAGTTCTTGCCTATACAAGAACTATTAGTTCTCAATTAACCAAAATCACTTAAAATACTCCCACCAGATCACATAATACTAGTTAAGACAAATCAGGTTGGGTAAAAAGATCTAGACTCAAAATTGATATCAACATGAAAATACACTAAAGCGCATAAAACACCATAGAAACAACAAACGCCAAAACCTCTGGTTTTCACCCTAAGAGTCATCTGATGCCAACAGAAACCCAACACATTGCAGTTTTGTAAAAGAGAGAAACACACAATCTAAATAATCATTCATTCAAAAAATAAATCATGGCATGATAAATTCGATTCCAGAGAGACTTAATAAAATTCAGTGATAAACAAATTTATAATCACATTATGCAAATTCGTTCATCTAATAAAATTACTAACAAACTATGATTAATTTTCTAAAGAAAATGCAATAAAACTCCTATAGATTAATTTATAAAATCTAACACATATAAATTAATATATTTTAATAATTACTAAGATTCAAATATAATTAGAAGTAAAATTTTATTGGAATCTTCCACATAATTTAATTTAATTTAATTTTTTTTTAATAGAATTGTTTGAAAATAGAATTCCCACTGCATGCGAATTTGAAAAAAAGATTTTTTTTTTTGAAAATATAATACCACTCCATGCGAATCCAAAAAAGATTTTTTTTCTTTTTAAAATAGAATAATAATAATAATAATAATAATAATAATAATAATAAAGTCTTGTGGTGGCTCTATAACCAATAAATATCATAGGGATTTAGATGCCACCTTTCTAACTATATTTTACTACCCATTTCCACTGCAACAAGGTTATCAATACTACCACCTTCTATAATAATATTTTATTCTTTACCATTACAATTACATCATGTTTGAAACAAATTCTTCCTTTCCATTAGTTCCTTCTCATCATTTAGAAAGGCTCCTCTAGTAACAAGAAACTATTCCCATTCACCTTCTTTACAATGTGAAGACCTAGAATCATCATCTACATGTCCAAATCATGCAATTTGTTCTAGTCTCTTATTTTCCTTCCCTTTCTTTTGGAGACACCCACAGGCTCTATGATATTATTCCTTGCATTCAAACATGTTCCACATAAACTCTCTCTCTCTCTCTCTCTCTCTCTCTCTCTCTCTCTCTCTCTCTCTCTCTCTCTCTCAATTTGATTATATGGATAACAAGAATTATTTTATCTTCAGTTTTTATTGCTACTAGATTCATTATTATTCTTCTTGTCTTTAGTTTTTATTCCATTTGGTTTCTCTCAAACCTCTTATTTATCTTCTCTTCTACCTTCAAATAAAATTTATATGCATCTTCAATATTAGACATTCCCACCATTATCAAATCTCCTTGAATACTCAGCTTCAACCCATTTATGTAATAGTAAACATTTTCCTTGTTTTCCTTAGAATGACTTATTCTAACAAAAACATGATAGAAAATTTCCCGGTATTCTTAGACAAATTCTCTTTCTTTCTTCAACACTTTTATTTCATCAACAAAGAAAATTTATAGTCAACTAACATGAATTCTCTTTTTATTTTTTTCACCATCCAGTCCCTTCTTGTTATTTTCTCTTTTCCTCTTCAATTATTCTCTAATTGAACTTATTTCCACCAAATTTAGCATGAACATTCATCTTTGTCTTTTAAAAATTGATTCTCTTAGGATCTTGGCCTATATACTCCAAATACTCTTACATATCATGTTAGAATAACTAAAGGGGGGAGGGGGAGGGGAGGGGCTCGGTGAATCAGTGGCCTCAAAAATATTCCAATAAATTAGACCAAAAACTTATTACCACAATTATAAGCCTCTAGTTATCTTCAGTCCTATAAGATGAATGCCTTGAAATAATCTTAACAAATAACTACTACTCAGAGTTCACTGTTAAACCTTGTTCTTACTATTTACCTATTAGCAGTCTTTCATTTATTGAAATATAGTAAATTACTTACTGTACACTGATCAATCCAGATTAGTTATGTGTAATGCAAAACACTAAAGTAATGACTCATAAACACATTGACACATGGATTTTTAATGTGGAAACCCTGTTAAGGGAAAAACCACTTGGGAACAGTAACCCTAAATTTTCACTCTTCTAAAGTGAGCTCAGTGAAGAGACAACCCTATTAAAGGTTACAAACACATTGTTAGGTGTGACCTTGTTAGAAGATTTAAATATAATAGTTTGTCACTTGATATTTGGCATCTCTATGCTACCTTTATAACCAAACCCTGTGTAGTTTGTCACTTGGTATCTGGCATCTCTATGCTTTCTTCTTGACCAAACCTTTTGATACTCCTTAGGATGTATCTAAATATATAAAGGATTGTTAAGTCTTTCTTAGTTAAGAGAATTTCTGATCCAATGGTTAAATTAAAATAGTAAATGATATGTTCACATATACAACTATGGTTTGCAGATTTTCAGATCTATTGTAAGAAAATAATACCTTTATGATCAATGTCTCCATTCAATACCTTTTTGCCACTTCTTTCTGCTCGGTGTGGTGTACTTCTCCATTGCTCGATGTCCGCTAAAATATATCTCTTTTCTTTAGTTTGATTGATCAGGATTGTATGAAGTTGTTCTTCACCAGTATCTCTCTAGCATATTTTTCTTTATTCACCCCTAATTCACAATGAATTAGCTTGTCTCTTTATAGACATGATTTCACTGTTTCTTAGTTCTTGACTTTTTTGTTCTTGGTGTGATCCGCAATTCTATCTAATATTGCTTTAAAACTTTACTTTATTTTTATCCCTTAGATTTCTCTATGACAACTAGAATAAAACAACTTTAAATCTCTTACTTATCTCTGGCTTTAACTTGTTGATGAAAAAAATATTAACAACCAGTTAACTCCTTGTTTATCTCTTTCCAGCTAAGTCTTTTGTTGTTTTATGAACTTCATTTCTTTTTAGTGTTTAACTCTTTGTTAGCTTTGGTAAACACTTTAGTTCTCCTTGAGCATCTTCGTCGAGGTTGTCTGTCTGTCGAGGTTGTCTGTCCGTCAGGTTACACTGTGATTTTTCTTTTTGGTAATGATTTTTCTCATTGGTAATGCTTGTGATTCTGCTCGTCGGTAATGCTTGCTTGGGTTTCTTTCTCAGGTATCACTGTGACTTTCCTCTTGGGTATCTTTGTCCGTCGGGGTGCACTGACCATCGATGTTTGTTGTCACAAAGTGCATACTAAAATTTTATGCATTACTGATAGCATAACCTTTATCTTTCTAGTTCTCTAAAATCTTTGAAACTTTGTATATAACTAATGAGATTATATCAAGTTGACATCAATGACAATACAATACATTAAATGATTTAATGTCTTACATTAACTTTTTGCAGCTTGGTGATCATCAACTTAACATATTCAAACACTCAATGAGTAATAGTTTATCAATCTCTCCCTTTGGCATTGATTGCAACACACTACACTATCACACTATAATATTACTAATACAATATGAAATATATCAGTTTTAGTTCATCAATCTACCAATTTTTTGTACTATAACCAATACAAATGTCTTTCTCTTGGTAAGCTCATATAGCTTAGATTTGTTTCTAGCAGAGTGCTTTCTTCAATCTTCAATCCCTTCACTAGATAGATGTAGAAAATTTTGATTCTTTGATGTTGTCTCTCCCTTTGACTATACCTCTCCTTGATCAACTCTTTTTACTTTGAAGAAATATAGTCATCTCTCGCTCAAGATACTTCTCTTCCTTTTGATATTCTCTCCCTTACAGGTTACATCTCTCTCTCAAGTCATCTTTAAGTCGTCTATCCCTTTGGATATTCCCTTATGATGGATATTTCATATGTAATCTCTCCATTTGGATGATTTTCAAGGATATTTCATATGTATAATGGATATAATCTTCCCCTTTGATAGCAATGCCAAAAAAACCTTTCTCCTTTATAATATACTCCTTGAATTTCCCTATCCATCAGCAATACAATGACTCTGGTGTTCCGTGTAGACATGTACCTTATTATGTACTGATGTATCTTTGCAGTCCATCTCTTTTTCTTGCATGAACATAAATGATCTTCTATGTGTGTATAGGCTGGTGCAGCCTCCTAGTCAACTTACTAACCAATAGACAAGGGTCAGACCCCTAGTCTCTTTCTCAAGTACTCAAATGTAATTTTAGGAAATGACTTTGTGAATATGTTTGCTAATTGTTCCTTGGATTGAAAATATTCCAATATAAATTCTTTCTCTTGAACTTGTTCTCTTAAGTAATGATACTTGATAGCAACACGCTTATCTTAGCATGCATGACTCAATTCTTAGAAATGTTTATTGCACTGGTATTGTCACAATACATAATCACTGGTTCAAGAATTTTCATATTCATACCTTCCAGTAATTGTTTGATCCATGCAATATTATAGAATTTTGTAGTAGCAGCCACATATTCTACTTCTGCAGTAGATTGCATGATGCATCCTTGCTTCTTACTGATCCATGTGACAAGTTTTTCATCCATGAAGAACGCTCCTCCAGTTGTGATTTTTCTGTCATCTAAGTTTCCAGCCCAATCAACATCTATATAGACTTGAAGCTCAAATTTTCCTTCTCTTTTATACCATAAGCCATAGTCCTTGGTGTTCTTTAGATATCTCAAAATTCTCTTGATAGCAGTCAAGTGTGATTCTGTTGGATTAGAAGATAATCTTGCAACTATTCAAACTACATGTGCTATATCTGGTCTCGTATGAACAACATACATTAGTTTTCCAATCATTGATATTTATAGAGTCTTATTTACCTCATTTGATTTGTCTTCTTTTTTCATCTTACATATGGTTTCCATAGGTGTTCCAACTTGCTTGGATTCTTCCATCTTGAATATCTTGAGCACTTCCTTGATGTATTTGGATTGTGTGATATATATGCCTGCATCTTGTTGAAGAATCTGTAGACCAAGAAAGAACTTGATCTCCCCAAAAATTGACATCTCAAACTCTTTGCTCATTTCATTAGCAAAAGATTTACATAACATATCATTACCCCCAAACACGATATCATCAACAAATATTTCAGCAATCATAATATTTCCATCAATATCTTCTTTTAAATACAGATTGATATTTTCACTTGTTCTTACAAATTCAATTCTTATAAGATAGGAGTGAAGTATTTCATACAAGGCTCTAGGTTCTTGTTTCAATCCATACAAGGCTTTGTGTAGTCTATAAACCATTTTTGTCTTATCTAGATCAACAAACCCTTCTGGTTGTTCAATGCATACATCTTCTTCTAGTATTCCATTTAGGAATGAAGATTTGACATCCATTTAATTTACCTTGAATCCTTTGAATGTAGCATAAGCAAGTAAAATTCTTACTCCTTATAGTCTAGCAACACGTGCAAAGGTTTCACCATAGTCAATATCTTCTTCTTGTGCATACCTCTTGCATACTAATCTTGCTTTGTTTCTTTTGACCTCTCCATTCTGATTCAGCTTGTTTCTAAATATCCATTTGGTACCGAAGACATTCTTGTCATCTGGTCTTGGTACTAGTGTCCATGTCTTTTTCTTCTCAATATGTTCTATTTCTTCATTCATAGCACTAACCCATTCTTCATTTTATAGTGTAGTATTAATAGATTTAGGCTCAAAATCAAAAATTAAACATCTAGTGTTTAGTGACTTACTTCTTGTTCTCATTCCATCCTTTTTATCTCCTATGATATGGTTTTGTGGATGATTTCTTCTGACATACTTGGCAAGTATCAATTCAACTCTTTTTTCATCATTATGATCATCATCTTGACCTTCATTATGATCTTCATCACTCAGAACATCATCTTGCTAATTTATTTTATTTGCAGCCTGATGCTTGGGTGCAATGTTCTGTTGCTTGGGAGTGATACACTGTTGCTTGGGTAGAATGTTAGGTTCTTTAGTGTAAACAAACCTATTGTAGTCTTCTGGTTCTTTTTTTATTTTCTCATCATTTTTCTCTGCATATTCATCTATTATGATATTTGCACTTTCAATGATTTTTTTAAAGGACTTGTTAAGACATTTATAAGCTTTTCTCTTGGTGAAATACCCTAGAAAGATTCCTTCTTCAATTTTGCACTCAAGCTTTCCATTTATATCATCTTTCCAAATATAACATTGACTTCTAAAATTTTTGAAGTAAATTCCATTGGGTGTGTAACCATACCATAGCTCATAGGGTGTCTTTTTGGTGTCTCTCTTCAATTGTACTTTGTTCAATGTGTAGACAAAAGTACTGACAACTTCCCTCCATAATGTTTGAGTGATGCTTCTCTCAATCATTAGTGTTCTTGCACAATATAAAATGGGTCTATTTCTTCTTTGAGAAATTCTATTTTGTTGTGGTGTTCTTGGTGCAGAAATCTGTCTTTTAATTCCACTCTCATTGCAAAAGTAATTGAATTCATCATAAACAAATTCTCCTCCTCTATCTGATCTTAAGAATTTCAATTCCTTACCACTTTGTTTTTCTAACATAGCTTTATACCATTTAAACATCTTGAATGATTTTGTTTTTTCTTTTAAGAACATAACTGTCATCATTTTAGAATAATCATCAACAAAAAGAATGAAATATCTATCACCATAGTATGTTCACTTTGTTTGCATGGGTCCACATAGATCAGTATGGACTAATTCTAGAATAGCATTAGATGTATGGGCTTTGCTCTTGAAACTAGACTTTGTCATCTTACCTTTTTGACAATTATTACACATGATATACTCGGGCTTTAACATGCTCGGTAAGCCTCTTACTTTATTTTCATTTATTATCTTAATCATGTTGTCAAAATTCACATGACATAATATTTTATACCACAACCACATGTCTTCATTTCTAGCCACTAAATAAGTGGTGTTAATATCATCAACATAGAATAGGTTACCTTTTTTCTATTCACCAGTTTTGATCAACCTTCCTGATTCATTAAAGATCTTTTCCTTTTTATTCTCAAATGCTACTCAATGACATATGTTATTCATGCATGAAACACTCAATAGATTATAGTTAAGTCCTTTTACCTATTATGCATTTTCACATTTGATCAGGTTATTCAACATTATGGTTCCTTTACCTTCAACTAGACAAGGTGTGTCATTACCCATTCTTACTAATCCACCATTATGGTACTCAAAAGTTTCAAACTTTTGTTTATCATTGGTCATGTGGTGAGTGCAGCCACTATCTATAATCTAGACATCATTCTTTCGAACCTTAGATATGAGTTTAGTTTCTACATACCTTTCTTCTTCATCTAAATCATCCTTCATGGCCACAAATACCATCTCAATATCTTCACTACATTTGGTGTTAGTATCTCTAGCTTTGTTCTCGACTAGGTAACAAGATTTCTTCCCTTTGTCCTTATAATCTTGGGTATCTCTTCTATTTGATTATTTTTTGCTATGGTAATCTCTGTTGTCACTTCTATCAAACTTCTTTTAATATGATCTGTCATTACTTCTGTCATCTTTTCTTCTGCTAGGACATCTAGCAGCAAAGTGTCCAATCTCTTTACAATTAAAACATACACATGGTAATTTACCTTTATATCTACCTTTGCCTCTCTACAATATTCTAGTCATTAGTGCTTCAATCTCATCAAGATCTTGGTCATCACTATCACTTTCACTATGATTTCTCATAGTGTGTTTATGACTTAACTTACTTATTCTCAAAGAAGATTTGAATGCAGACTCAATGGATGGTAAGACACTGTTATCAAAGTTATTCATCTCAAATGAAATGAGTCTACCAACCAAACTATCTAGAGTGACATTATTGTTTTCTAATTCTCTCATTTCTTGTATAGTAGATACTCTAATAGCATATAAAGGAAGTAAGGTTCTTAGGATTTTACTTACCAATGTGTCTTCTTCAAGTATGTCTCCAACTCCTCAGATAGCATTGACTACCTCTTTTATTCTACAACTGTACTGAGTGATATTTTCTCCTTCTTTCATTCTTAGGTCATCAAATTTACCTCTTAGGCTTTGTTCCTTAGCTCTTAGTACATTATCATCTCCTCCATGTATCAACTTACATTTGAACCACATTTGCTTTGCAGAGGTGCAGGTTTTGACATCTTCAAATTCAGAATCAGAGAGCGAGGAAGCAATTTCTATCATCATAGAATTATGCTCATGCTTTTCTCTTACTTTCTCAAGTGTGTGAGTTCCTGTAGCCAAAACATATTTAGTATCCAAGTATTGAGTAACATCATTTCCAATACCTGACAGGTGGAGTCTTATCCTGCTTTTCCATGATGCAAAGTTGTCCTTGTTCAACTTGGGCACATCTCATTTGCTGATCTTGTGATCTTTTTCTTTGGTCTTGAAACCTTCCTTCTAAGGACACAAGCTCCGATACCGATTATTAGAATAACTGAGAGGGGGGGGGGGGGAATC
>MU227907.1:2766825-2777886 GCA_018584345.1 Thuja plicata
GGATTCATTTTTTGGAATAATATACCTTTGATTAAGTTGTCTTTTATCTTAGCTTCTCCTAAACATCTTGAATGCACAATTTTTCTTACTTCTTTACAAGCTATTTTCTTATTAAATTAGCTTTTACATTTGTCAATAGTACAATTTAAGATAGATTTGGATTTTTCAAATCCATCTAGCAATATCTCCCTATATGATCTTTCCTTTTTGTGTTATTTGAAGATGCTATCTTTTGACCAATAATATTTTATAAAGAATTCCCTAACACATCTTAATTCACTATTGAAATGAGCACTTTGCAAATGCTTATGAAGAGTTAAGCATCTTTTAATAAATACACCACTTGTCTTGATACCTTTTACAAGGAAATTGGATTTATTTTCTATTAGAACAAGATAAAGATCATACAAATAATGCCCTTTCTTAGATCTTCGTTAGGAGAGATATTTAATGCAAAAATGAATGGGAAAAGGAAAAATGGATAAATTTTGTGGGATCCATTTACCTTTAATTGATCACCTTCCACTTTGTTAAATTGTATAGTTGAAATGAAGTCTTATAGATCTCAAGCATCCCTTTAGTATAGTAGGAAAATTATTGATTTGCACCACCATGGAAGCTTAGTCTATTTCAAGGATAATCTCCCAAGCTCTTGTAAAAACTTCCTCTAAGTTAGTGGAAAAGAGAGGTTAGGATTCCATAGAGCTGTTCGAATCTTTTGTCTACAACCAAATATTTAGTCTCTTCTCAATAATATATATTTCCCTACATCTTGCACATTCAAGAACTTGTTCCTAATCTTATGCTTCATGAGAGGGGAGTTCAACCTCCTTTCAAAAATTGATAATCATTTTCTTTAAATAGCATAAGGAATTAAACACTCAAACTTGGAGACGATTTTCTTAACCTTATACCTGTTAACATTTAATATTCCCTTCAATTAAAAATAAAGCACATTTAATTTTAGAACTTTGAGATGGTTTCCTTAACCCTATCACTATTAACATTTAATATTCCCTTCGAATAAAAATAAAGCACAATTAATGAACAAAGCTATGTAATGTATGGTACTTTTGACATTACCTTCTTATATAATAAAAAGCTAAACCTTGATCTTCCGTTACAAACAAGAAAGATAAGTAGAATAGACGAAGTCTATGTTCATTGCTAAAACAACTACCGGCCTATGTGAATCCCAATATTAGCCTTCTTCGTCAATAATATAAATCCAAATTCTTCTAGTTGCAAAATGTGGCATATCCTTTCTTAGGGATTTTGGATTCTACTCCATAATAACTAATGGGCGAAGGAATTGCATAAAAACTGTTGTATGTTGGATTCTACTCGATAATAATGAGAACGCTGCTGCACTTATTTAAGCAGTGTTGTGCGTTTCAATCCTCAACATTTCCTGTCTATCTAAGCAACTAGAAATGGGGAACGGATCAGATTATGATAACAAATTGATGGTACTATTTTTGGTTGTACTCATTGTGGGAGGGG
This sequence comes from Thuja plicata, assembly GCA_018584345.1. Lineage (NCBI taxonomy): Eukaryota > Viridiplantae > Streptophyta > Pinopsida > Cupressales > Cupressaceae > Thuja > Thuja plicata. Next base: position 2,768,329 of record MU227907.1, read on the forward strand.
CAATAATGGCAAAGCAATAGGCACAACCTGCGACTGCACAAAAGATACTGATTGTTTTAATGCTTATGTTTGCTGCTTCCCTGGAACCTGTAGCCAACAGGGCTTTTGTTGTGATAATAGTCCTTTTGTCCCTTGTTGTTAACCAGCTTATAAATTTAGCCTTCATGCTTACTATATACCATTTAGTTTTTATCTTACTTTGTTGCTACCATATATCTACACTAGAATAAAGCATGATTGTGTGCTACGACATGTATAAATTTTAAGCAATATTATATATGTTTGGTGGGATATCTAAATTATTTCATTTGCCTGTGCCCTTATTATTGATAATTTCCAAATGGTATAATGTATTCCATACAAATTGCTTTGGAACTAGAATTTCTGCCATGATAGATTTGCAACCATTTGATGTTTTTGGAGTTTAAGTATTCAGTGATCTAGCTAACCCTAAAGAATGATGTTCAAGGTGCTATGGTGGGCATAAGCATGAACTAGATAATACGGTTTGGCTCCTTGAGGTCTACCAATATTTCCTGGATTTATGGCTGAAATATTAGTGTTGAGTTGAAACATGTTTCCTATAAAGGAATTTATCTATAATTTATCTGTATGTAAATATTATTTTACTACCATTGAAGAATGTGCCGCATTATTATAAAGTAGATATAGATTTTTTTGTTTGGTACAATATCTTGGAGATGTCTTATTTTACCTCAAATACAAGAATTAACAGCAATGCTATCATAATTCATTAGGTTGACCAAAGTGCATTGCTTTGTAAATCCTCTTATATAAGTCAATATTGAAGAAATAGCTGGACAATGTTGGAATTTGTGCAATTGGGTATGCAATCATATATTCTAGTTATTGCAAGATAAATTACTTATCCTTCTATTGGATTTGACTTTTTCTTGACCACTCTTTAGAATAATAGTTGGATCTTTATGAACATGTTCTTAAGAATTCATCCATTTTTATTACAAAAAGTTGATTAATTATATAATATATAATATACAAATTTATGCAATAAGAACATGTTTTCTACAAGCATGTTTGGTTCTTAGAATGGAGTTGTATTAATAATAGACTATATGTTACCATCCACTATCATAGCTACATTAGAAATGTTCAAGTCATGCACAAATATGCATGTATGAATTGCAAAATATTCATTAACACTTCTTTTCATTATATCTCATTTTCCAATTGATAACTATATGCGAAAAGTACAAATATTGAGTGCGTCTTACTCAAATTATATGAGTTGTAAGTGCCAATTGAGTGATACTTGTAGAAAATGAAGATAAGGAATGTTTATCCCTCAACATTTAAATTTTTTTTCAAGAGGCTAAATTATTATTATATTATCATAATAACAAATTGTAATATTGAGTGCATCTTACTCAAATTATACGAGTTGTAAGTGCCAATTCAATGATACTTGTAGAAAATGAAGATAAGGAATGTTTATCCCTCAACATTTAAATTTTTTTTCAAGAGGCTAAATTATTATTATATTATCATAATAATAATAACATTCTCTGGGCAGATTCTGCTTTGGACTCTGTTTCTTGGGAGAAAGGATGAGGAGGCTGAGACTTTGGGCGCCCCCATTTCCTGTGGGGGATCTCTGCACGTTTTCAACGCTGTTGGAGGCCAGTCTTTGGGGTGCTTCCCCTTTCTCCCAGAGCCTAAAAAGGTTGGGAAACATGATCTGTTCTATTTTTTCTGCCTGCTTTGTGATAGAGGGATTTGCTCTCATGTGGGAGAGCCTCTCTGGTTTCATTTTTTTGAAATGCTTTGTTGGGGGTCTGAGAATGCATCTCCTAGGATTCCTTGTGGTCGGCCATGTGCTTGCCTCGGTGGTGGTGTGGTCTTTCTCTTGGAGGGGGCCTATTTTGGTGGCTTTGTGGAGACTCTTTCAGAGGATCTGCCCCCTTCTCCTTTTTTCCCTTCGTCTGGTGGAAGGTTTTTGGGGTTCTCTTTGATGGATGTTGGTTCTTCCTTTCTGATTTTGGACCTGTTGGGTATATGGGTTCAGACTCTCTTGGTGCAGGGGAATAGTTATTTTCCTATCTGGGGTTTTCTCCTCCTCTCCATTTCTATGGAGATCTTTTTTGATGCTCTATGGCATTGCGTCTTGAGGCTTGTCCTACCTCTTGCTGCTCTGGTGTGGAGAGGCTCTCATTTTCCTCTAATGCCCATCTTTGGTGTTGGCTCTTTTGGTGGTGCTTGTTAGCCGTAAAGTTATGTTACCGTCGGATGTTAGTTGCCGACGGAGGTAAAGTTGTGTTACCATCAGATGTTAGTTGCCGACAGAGGTAAAGTTGTGTTACCGCCGGATGTTAGCTGCCGATGGAGGTTAGTTAGTTGCCGACGGTTGAGAAGGGTGATGACATTTGGTTGCACCTCTTTAGATTGTATATCAATATTGTACTTGCTCTTTGGAAGACACTATTACTGTAACCTTTGGGAATGATTAATGAAAGTATTTATTATTTTATGATATATTCTACGTGTAATATATTTCCTGTACTATGTCTATGCATTATTAAGTTACCCGTGACAGTAAACATTTGTCACCGCTGCCTAAACCTACTCGGGAAGGAAAAAATAAAATAAATTGATGTGTTGATTATTGCCCGAAGGGAGAAAAGAATTCATGCCCAATCAATTGAACAAAAATAGAAAGAAGGAACTCGAGGAGGAACAAGCTGATAGAAAAGTGACACTCGCACAACAGCAAGCCGAGCGCAAGGAGAGATACAGAAGACGCGCCGAAGGACTACCGAAGGGAGTAAGTGAAGGCGAGGGTTTGGAGGTATCTGACCGGGAGGCTGGGAGAAGTGACAAGGATTGCCTAGAGGAAACACGGAGCTTGTTCAGGTCCTTAACCTTAACCCCATGAATGGAAGCAAGAGAACTCTGAAGGAAGGAAAAAGAGGAAGCCACACGGAGGGAGGCTCAAGATACTGTTGCCGCCGTGACTATCGAAGTGACTGAGGGGCACGGGTATCATAGTAGCCCACCGGGCCTGGACAATTCTAGTAGTTCAGAGACATCAAGTGGTACAGTACCAAACAATTCTAGGGTACCGATGCTGACAGTACCATCCCAACCTGTAACACAACCGGTGCTGCAAACACAGTCGACGTCTAAAAAAGTAAACATGGCGACCAACAAGGAGAAGTTGCCAAAATTCCACAGAGATGGAAAGGAAGATCCCATACAACATTGTCGTATGTGTCAGACAATCTGGTCCGCGAATGGAGTCGCTGACCAGGATGAATGGATGAGACAGTTTCTGGCAACCCTCCGAGGGGTAGCCATCGACTGGTACTCCGATGTGGACAAAACAATGGTGACCACTTGGGATGGACTCAAGAAATAATTCCAGAAGGAGTTTCGACTCCTGAGGGATGACAACAAAATTGTTTCCGAGATATATGGTACCAAACAAGGCAAGAAGGAGACTGTGCGGGCCTATAGCCGCCGACTAAAGGAGTTAGTCAGAAAAATGGAGAGCCAGCCAGCAGATGGCTTGAAGAAAAGATGGTTCGTGGAGGGCCTGAAATCAAACCTATGGAGGAAAATGAAGATAGTTCCCCCCACTTCATACAAAGATTCCTATAATCGGGCAATGGACTTGGAGAGAGAACAAAAAACCTCCAAGAAGAAAAGAAGCATGTTTTCTTGTGACGAAGATGACACTGTGGACGATGACAGTAGCAGTGATAGCAAGTCAAAGAAAAAAGTCATGGCACTCCAAAAGGACATGGAGAGAATGATGGAGTTCAAGACCATGAAAGGGGGTACCAGCAAGGGGGAAGATGACATGTGGTGTACGGATTGCAAGGAGAGCGGCCATACGAAGGGGTCGTGTCCCAAAAATGCATTGTGTGATATTTTCTAGATCATGGGCCATTCCACCAGGGAATGCCCATAAAAAATAAAAGTGAGGAATCAACAAGTGCTATTTGCCCAAGAGCAACCATCTACATCAGGCGGGTACGGAGGCAACCAACACGGTGGCGGAAGGGGTAGTAACAACAACACCAACACAAGGAGTCGAATACAATATGACTCCAAGGGTTGGCCGGTGATCCAGTGCTGAGCTTGCAATCAATGGGGCCACTTTGCAAAGGACTATGACAAGGGCGACACCCCACAGAAGCTATGTCATTGGTGTGGTCCTGGCAACCACAAGGATGCCAACTGTCCGAAATCTGGCATTAATTAGCTCGACATAGATAGAAGCACAAATACGGTACTGACCATCACTCGAGGGAAAGAAAATAAAACCACATATCTAGACCCTCAAATAGAAAAACAACGGGCAGAGGAGGCTAAGAAATAAATAGAGAAGGTGATGAAGACACAAAAAGAAACATGGGAGATGGCCACCACCTCGGACTGGAGGGAGGCAGAACAAAACATTCTGAGACAACTATTACATTTGGAGGTACCGGTGAAACTCCAAGACCTCCTTCACACCATGCCTCACTTGGGATCGACACTGTTGGGGAACTTGGCCACACAGCCAAATACCACACGTACGGATATCCCTGGAGGGTCTAGAATTGACCCAATGATACTTGTTGTAAACAACGGGAGGTACCAGACAGTCATCGAGATGGGTATCCTTGGCACCACTCTCACAGACACCATTGTAGATGGCGGGTCTGGAGTAAATGTACTTTCGGAGGAGACATGGAAAAAGTTGGGGAAACCCACGCTATGGCCTCCGACATTCAACCTATTGGGAGCAGACCAGCACGACATTAAACCCATCGGAACCCTCATGGCTCAACGTGTGATGATTGGTACACAACCCTTTGTACTTGACTTTGTGGTGATCCCACTAAAGAAAAAGGGGTACGATGCTATTTTGGGACGAGGGTGGCTCACCTCAGCGAAGGTGAACAACAATTGGAAGCAGAACACACTCACCATGGAGAAAGTCGGGAGGAAGTACGTGATGGACCTCCGCACATAAATGGTGAGTGAGGAGTTAGCATCTTCAGACTCAGAATTTGAAGGAGAGCAATTGGGAGGAGATGGAGGGAAAAGAAGAATCTAGCCCAATGATGAAGGGGTTTCGGAGTTGGAAGAATGTTCTGTGGATGATGAAGATTCAATGAATGGCCTCTTTCATTGGCAGATGTAAGATTACGAGTTCTTTCCACCATCTTGTAACATGCTAAGCATTAGGGAGGAGGAAGCCACACCTGCACACCAGTTTACAGAGGACAAACCCATCAAAAACTAGGCGGTAAAATCAAAGGGGAAAAACCTCAGGGATGACATTCGTGTCGGTGACAGTTGGAACCCCATGGCCGCAACGTTCAAATTCATTATTCTTCTTCTTATGTACGGGCCAGCGATGGTGGTCCCTATAAAATTGATGGTTCCCAGCCTTTGGATCGCAATCGGAAATAGACCCAAGGACAAAGTTTGGGAAGTCGGCTATGACGGGGCCATCCAACTGTGGACTCTTGACGAATGGGAGATATATGAGGCCATTAGCAGTTCCAAATTGAAACCTTCCCTGGAGAGATGGAAAAGGACTTGAGTGGTCAGGCAGGTGACTCGAGAGCCATCTATACAGGCGACCAGAGAAGCCTCCAGACAGGAAATTAAAAGACACTCGTACGACTATGCATGACCGTACGGTGGAAAAAAAATATAAATAAATAAATAAAATTAATAAAAAAAAAAATGCATGTGCAAGTTACCGCACGGTGAACTTGTCACCGTACGGTGAACTTGCCACTGAACAGTGGACAAGTCGCCGGACGGTGAACTTACCACCGAACGGTGGACAATTCACCGCACAGTGCTTGCCACCAAATGGTGGACAAGTCACCGGATGGTGAACTTGCCACCGAACAGTGGACAAGTCCCCTTTGGCCACCGGCGGTGGAGAAAATCAATAACACATGCCGGTGAAAGAGGAAAATAAACCGCGCAGCAGAAGAGCAAGGGAAATCATGCCGGAAGGGAGGAGAAAGGAAGAACCGCTGGAAGTGAAGAAATAAAATCATCGCGTGGGTAGAGGGAAGGAGTGTCGTACGGTGGGCATCACCGACGGTGGAACCACCATGCAGTGGGACTGCGAAGGTCTTCCACCGGGTGAAAAACAAAACACCCCGCGGGGTAATTAAAATGTAGTGTGCAATCGAGGGAAGAGGATGAAAGTGGGCGCTAGAAGGAAGAGAAGTTTCACACAGACGACAAGGAGTGACAGTGAAGGTTCTTTAAAAAAACAAAAAAAAATGATGACAGATTAAAATATTCACAATGAATAGCGTATGGTACCGAAGGGAAGGACATAAGTAGGTAGTGAGGAAAATATAAGCGGTTTGCAGAAAAGAGTATGGGATCAGAAGAAAATCACAAAAATGGTGTGTTCCATGGACAGTGTTCAATTATCAGCCTTTGGAAAGTGTGACCAGTTGATGAGACCCGGAGCTGCTGCAGGCATAGAGTGTCTGTGTGCCGGAGCTTGAGAGAGCACTAGAGCAAGCCTTTGGAGAGGGGTACTATGCTTTGAGGCATTTAGAGGAGTAGGTGTTGGCTGGAGGTGAGACTGTCTGGGTGGATGCATAGAGAGCTCGGGAGGAGCTGACCACCTGGTTGGAGGCAGTAGAGCAACACTTGGTTCAGCATACCCAGGAGTGAAGGTGGTACAGGTGCCTATCGAGGTTCGATTGGCTCGGAAGACAGTGTTGTTTGAACAAGAGTTAGTGTAGGCTATAGATGAAAATTATGTTTTGGAGACAAGCTTGGTGCAGGCATGGGAGGAATGTGATGTGATAGAAAAAGAACAATGACGCAACATTGATGTGGGGGTGGCACTTCCATTTTTTCAGGACGCCCTCTGCCCCTTCTTCTAAGTCATTTTCTTATTCTATATAGTGTATTTCATCTCCTTTTTGTTGAGAGTCACCAGAGAAGACTTTTTTTTTCGGGGGGGATGATGTTAGCCATAAAGTTGTGTTACCGTCGGATGTTAGTTGTCGATGGAGGTAAAGTTGTGTTACCGTCGGATGTTAGTTACCGACGAAGGTAAAGTTGTGTTACCGCCGGATGTTAGCTGCCGATGAAGGTTAGTTAGTTGCCGACGGTTGAGAAGGGTGACGATGTTTGGTTGCACCTCTTCAAATTGTATATGAATATTGTACTTGCTCTTTGGAAGACACTATTACTGTAACCTTTGGGAATCATTAATGAAACTATTTATTATTCTATGATATATTCTGTGTGTAATATATTTCCTGTACTATGTTTATGCATTATTAAGTTACCTGTGACGGTAAATAGTGCTCTGGGAGTTGTGGGCCTTCCCACTACTCACGTTGGGAGATGGACCAGGGTTTTGCAACTATTGAAGGTTGCTCTCCTTCTACCTTCCATTTTGCTTCCTATTGAGGTGGAAGCTTCTTTTGCAATGGAAACTCAGCCTTTTGAGGTGGCTCGCTGCTGGATAAATAAGTTGGTGAAGATGGGTGTTCTTCTTGTGAAGGAGTGGTGGAAGTCTCCTATGGTGATTGATGAGTCTCCTATTGAGGTGGAGATTGTGTTCATCAACTTGGAGGTGGAGGAGACTACTATCGAGGTGGAGATTTCCTGGGCCACCTCTTCTAGCCGTACTAATGGTAAGAAATGTTTCAGTTTCAACCCTGTTACTTGGATATTTTTACTCTCTGCTCCTATAGAGGTGGCCCCTTTTTCTATTGAGGTGGACAAGGAGTTTGCTGTGGGTTGGAATATCTTTGTTAGCGTCCTTCTTGGCTGGAGGAGCAGTGGTATCTAGACCTTCATTTTTGACAGAGTTAGATGGACAGGCTATTTGTGGCCTGTGCCTGCTTCTTAGGTTTTATGGTGATGAAAGTGTCCCTCTCTTTTATTTTTCTTTCTTCTTGTGATCAGGTGATTGCTGATAATTTTAAAGGGCTCACTCTGGTCCTTTGTTCTTGTTTTTGGTTAAAGCTTACAACTTTTGTGGGGGCTTGTCCCAAGATGTTCTTTAAGTTTATCTTTGATAGAGGCAGATGGGTCAATATTTTTCTGTTGATCATCTGCTCTCAGACTAGTGCTATTAATGTGCTATTAATGTGCTACTAGTCCTTTGTTCCATGGGCTAGCACCCTCTTGCTATTTTTCTAATCAAAAACAAATTGTAAAGTTTAACCTCTTATTTAGGCTTCTAGAAGAAAATTATGTCTTATGTAAGCATTATTCTATATCTTTAATTAGCATTAACATGAATTAACGAAACAAAGTTATGCTTAAAATATACATGATATATTATTTACAAAATACTCATTATGTTGTTGTTAGTTCATGAAAGGGAAATAAAACTACTTCTAAGAAAACAACTTCTAGAGTTAATTCATTCCTGAGATAAGATATCAAATTAAATAATTAGAATTTCTATTTGCAAAAAGAACATAAAAACATGAAAATTACACATTATCTAATTTGAGCAGGAAGAATATATACATTTTCTTCATGAGGAATTCTTGGCCTCAATCTGAATATACAGACATAAAATGACTATTATACTAAATTATATAAAAGTTAAGCTCCCTTCACATTCTTGTGATTAAAACTATTAGTACTATTGATGTGAATTTGTAAATAAATTTAAGCCTAATTAGATTATAGTCCAAAATTTATAATTTATCTAATTGATGAACATAATATAACGTGATAATTAGATGAACAGGGCTTTTGTTGCGATAATAGTCCTCTTGTCCCTTGCTGTTAATTGGCTTATAAATTTAGCCTTCGCGCTTACTATACACTGTTCAGTCTTTATCTTACTTTGTTGCTACGATATATCTACAGTAGAATAAAGTATGATTGTGTTCTAAGATATATATAAATTTTAAGCAATATTATATATGTTTAGTGGGTTATCTGAATTATTTCATTTTCCTGTTCCCTTATTATTGATAATTTCCAAAAGGTATAACCCATTCCATACAAATTGCTTTGGAACTAGAATTTCCTCCATGATTGATTTCCAACCATTTGATGATTTTAGAGTTTATGTATTTGCTAAGATAACGTTTGTGAGCTACTATGTGACCTGGCATGTTGCAAACCTAGTAAATGTCAATATAATTCTGACATTCAGTGATCTAGCTAACCCTAAAGAGAGATGTTCATGGCGCTATGGTTAGCATAACTATGAACTAGATAATATGGTTTGGCTGCTTGAGGTCTACCAATAGTTTTTTAGAGTTATGGCTGAAATAATAGCGTTTAGTTGAAGCATATTTCCTATAAATCAATTTATCTATATGTAAATATTGTTTTACTACCATTGAAGCATGTGTCACATTATTATAAAGCAGATATAGATTTTTTTTTTCGTATAATAGCTTGGAGATGTCTTATTTTACCAAAAATAAAAGAATTAACCGCATTGCTGTCACAATTCATTGGGTTGACCAAAGTTCCTTGCTTTATAAATCCTCTTATATAAGTCAATATTGAAGAAATAAGTTGACAATGTTGGAATTGGTCCAATTAGGTGTGCAATCA
>MU227907.1:2826003-2840707 GCA_018584345.1 Thuja plicata
CGCTCTAACTCTATCTCTATATATCAAAATTCATTTATTATTTTTTTGATAGAAAGGTAACATAAATACCTATTTCCTAGATATTTTTCATAATTTTTTTTCCCTAATTTACTATTTTTCTAGAAGCGTCGAACAGAGAAGTCGCTAAATGGTCAGACAACCTATATTTAGTAAAAATTAAAAAGAAAAGTCTTAATAAACTTAATATATATAAAACTCATAATCATTGGAAAGCTCTCTCGGAGTACTATCATCCTATATTTGGGTTTTTAAAATAAATTTATTTAATCCCACAAAAAGTTAATGTCAAAGTGATTTTTTGTCAGCATTTTGATGGGTTCAAAGGAGACTCGATTATAGGTGTGAGTGAGGAGTAGAGGGATTATACCAAAGGGATTTTGATCCAAGAGGATTTTATCTAGACATTTTGAATTTAATCCTTCAAATGGGACCTCTCAAGGCTTAAATCATCATATTTTCTTAAAAATGTGCAATTTCAGAAAAAATCAGGATGTTCAAAAAAGTGGGACACACTATTGTGGGACCACCCAACATAAATATATTGAATATTCTTCAATTATTACTCAAGAAAAATGATGGGATATCTTTCTTGAATGTGAGTATGCTTGATGATTTTTGGATGAATAAGGTATGGGTTCAAATCCCCCACATTATTATTCATAATATCCTTTATTTATGGTGTTGTACTGATCTAATTACTAGGGGTATAATTATTGACGTGTGGGGTAAACCAATTTCATTATCTACACTGCAAAAATTGGTTACAACTCATTTTGTGGGAGTGTTGTATTTTCAATTATTGTCGTCTGATACATGTGTGACTATTTTTGGCTCTGAATCTGTGCAATCTCAAGCTTTATCAAAAAACCTTTTTGAATATGAGTGATAATACTATTTTAATATCTACATGGAAACAATTTTATCAAGTGGGTCAACCCCTATTTGAGACAAATCTTGTCTGGTTTTCTCTTCGTGGTGTGCCTTATGAGTTTAATGATCTTTGGGTTCTTAAAGAAATTGGAAACTCACTTGGTACCTTCGTTAGATTTCATTAATGTATGGTGGAGAATAAGATGGAAAAAAAAATATGTGTTTTATTATCTGAATCCTCCACTATTCCTAATATTCGTAAATTTGATTTTCCATTTGGCCCTTGGAGACAACCTCTTACGAAAGATTTTCTTACTTTGGCTAAGTCTCAGATTACTATTGATATGGAATTATTTACTCAGTTTTCTAAAGAAATTTTTAAACTTTTTGATACGAACAAGAAATTTCAACCCCTTGATAATGTAGTTGTAGATAATACAACAACCTCTCCCTTTTATGCCATCTCACCCACCCCTTGCTTGTCTTCCCCTTCACATAGACCTTCCTTTCATTTTCAAATCCCTGAGGTCCGACCTTCTGGGGTTCCAACTTATCCTTTCCAACTATCCCTTAGCACTCAGCCTTCACATCTTCTTCCTCTGCAACTCCAACACAATATTTTGCCTCTACCTTACAATGATTTGGTCTGTATTGGATCTTCTCCTTCGCAAGCATCTTTAGCTATCCAATATGGTTCTCTTTCTTTGGAGACTCTTCCCAATAATATTCCAATTTCTTGTTCATATGATGATGAAATTTTTGATAATCCTTACTGTATGAATCCACCTAAACAAGTGATTTCATAGGTTTAAGGTATTATTACGGTAGCAAATGTTGTTTTATATGAAAATATAACTGATTCAATGATTGACTATTTTGATGCATCGTTATCTTTTTTGCAATGTAAATGTGACATGCGAAAGTAAAAATATCCCTATGATTTTTTATCCCCATATATAGATCCATCTTAGCGTCTAATCAAGTGTGTATTGAACAAATTTCCATGCAAAAGTATTGGATGTTATCATTAATTAAATCCTATCATTCTAGCTTATCCTTTTGGTTATTCATTATATATGTCCCCACTGCTATTACCGAGAAAAATAAACTATGGACCCTTCTTAGGGAAATGATTAGGATGCTACATGGGGAGTAAATTTTTCTGAGTGGTGATCTTAATTCAATTTAGAATAATGATGAGAAAACTGGCGGTGTTCTTCCCTCCCCAAAGATCATGATGAATTTCCATCATTTTGTGGCAGATTTTAGTTTGATTGATGGTTCTCCCAAAAATTTGTAAGTTCACTTGGACTAATCATTGCACACATTCCTCTATTATTCTTGAATGGTTGGATAAGTTTATTCTTGGCGATCAATGGCTTAGTAATTATGTATATTATCACTCTTTTATTCTACACTTCTTCGGCTCTGATCATTTTCCACTTTCATTAGTCATCTCTGAAAATTCCTCTCATGAAAAATGTAATTTCAAATTTGAACCAATGTGGTTTCAGGACCCTTCTTTCATCCTCCTTTTTAAAATATTGGTGGGCTAATTTTTCATACATGAAGGGGACCCGTCTCTACAACTTGCTTTAAAAACTTCACCTCCTTAAAAGTAAAATTAAAGAGTCGAATGCCCACCATTTTAAAATCATTTTTCATGTTAAACCAAGTCTTCATTCTCAAATTAATACTTTTAATGAACATATTATTATGAATGAAATGATTGTCCAAACCTACTAGAAGAGATCTACTAGAAAGAAAACTATCAAGAGACTTGGTTGGCTGATGATGATAGAAATATAAAAAAATTTCATGCCTCTTCCAAGCTAAAGCATCTTACCAACAAGATAGTCTGCATTGAATTCTCACAAGGGTTGTTGGAAGATGAGAATGATATTACTACTGAAGTCATATCTTTTTCAATAATTTATTATCCAAACATAAAACTCATTGTCTAGACACCTTATTAGATTTCATTCCTTCATGTGTATCTGATTCTAATAATATATTTATCATTTATCCTTTTACGCTACAATAACATAAAGAGGTTGTTTTTAGCATGGCCCCAGGTAAGGCTCTAGGGCCTGATGAGTTTACTATTCTTTTCTTTCATCAATATTAGGATTTTATTGGATATGACATCTTATTGGCCTTGGAAGAGGCTAGGACACATAAAAATATGTTTAAGGAACTCAATCACATGTGGATTACCTTGATTCCTAAAAAATATAGTTCCAAAACCTATGCAAATTTTCACCCTATTTCTTTATGTAATTCAATATAAAAGATTTTTACTAAGGCTATTTCAACCTTGTTGGCTAAAATTATCCCCAATGTCATTTCTGACGAACAAGTTAATTTTGTTCCCATTAAGGAAACCCTAGAAGGAGCCATCTTGGCTCATGAAATCTTACACTCTGTTCATTTATAGAAGAAACCTATAGTTGTTCTAAAATTAAAGATATGATAAAGGCGTATGATTGTGTTGACTGGGAATTTCTTATTATGGTCCTTAATAAACTTGGTTTTCCTAAAAACTAGGTCAAATGCATATACTGTTGCATATCATCTCCTTCATTTTCTATTATCATTAATTGGTCTCTAATGGGTTTTTCCTCTTCCTCAAGAGACATTTTCAAGGTGACCCCTATCCCTCTTTCTCTTTATCCTTATGTTTGAGGGTCTAAGAAAAGCTAATTGTCTTACCAAGTCCATTGGAAATGTATATGGCTTACCTTATCAGGTAAATTCCTTATGATCAAATCATTTTTAAATATTATTCATATTTATCTAATGTCAGTTTTAAGCACGCCAAAAAAATCCAATTAGGAACTTCAATTAGTTTTGAGGGAATTTTTATGTGCTGAGAATAGGTCTCAACAAAAAAAATAAAACTTCATTTACTTTCATGGCATAAGGTTTGTACTCCAAAGTTTGCAGACAGAGAAGGTATTCAAGATATTTTTTTTTCAAAACAAAGCACTTGGTGCCAAACTACTTTAGAATTTATATCCTACTCTGGATTCCAAGTGGGCTAAACTAATGATGGCTAAATATCTTGATTCTATTAATTGAGATTGAATTTTCACAACTCTTTCTCTCCTTGACGGGTCTTCCATGTGGAATGTTATGTGTTCTTGTCAAGATCTTAATATCCCTTATTTATCTTGGATGATACCTAATCGTGCTAAGGCCCATTTCAGGGAAGGCTCCTAGAATGGGCATAAACCTCTTTGTCACATTCAGGACTGGTATCCATTGGATGAACAATTAAAAAATGCTTCAAGCTCTTAAGTTTGTCATTAATTTTATCTCAATAATGGTACTGCTATTTGGAAGCATCTTTCTAAATTTTGTAATTCCTCTAAGTTGGTTTCACAGTTACAGCATGAGGTGAGTTCCCATACTATCATTTATTCTTCTAAAGAGGATGTGCTCATGTGGTTGGGTTCTCCTTCTAGGGAGTATTCTATGAAGGCTCATTCTAATTCTAATTTTCCTAAGGTTGTGGCATTTGTATGGTTGGCTATTCAGGATAGAGTATTAACAAGTGTAAGTTTGGACAGATTAGGGATGACAACTATATTTCCTTGCATTGTTTGTGGTTATTTCATGGAAACAAAAAACCATTTGTTTCTTCATTTCCCTTTTGTTTTGGATTGTTGATATTGGTTATTTAGTAGATTGGGGTGGATTGAAGTTGTTGGACCTAACTTGTGTGATCATTTCAAGGCATGGCCCTTCTTAAATAGATCTTCTACCTTTGCCCCCCTTTTGGGAGATAAGTCCTTGCATTGTAATCTAGTCTATTTGGCTTGAGCGTAATCAAAGGGTTTTTAGAAATAAGCATGCTTCATCAGATGAGGTAATCTTTAAAATTGAGAAATCTATATCTGAAGTCATGTTATCATATCATATTAAAAATATCAAATCTTCTGAATCTTTTACTAAATGACACCTATTTATTCATGATAATTGGTCACTTCTGCAAATACTTCTGCCCCATTGTTGTCAACCTAATCATCTCTTTTATCTTGCATTCAGGTGAAATGGTCTCCCATTCCTCCTAGATTACATAAGCTTAACTATGATGGGGCTCCTAGGGGTTATCCTAGTCTTTCTTGGGCTAGGGTTGTCATTAGAAACTCTGATAGGAAAGTAGTTAAAGTCATATATATGAAGCTTTCACCTGACAGAAATAATGTTGCAAAATTGGAACCACTTCTCCTTGGCTTAGTTTATGCTACATCTTTGAATATTCGTAATATTATCATTGAAGGTGAATCTATGGTCATTTATAATATTTTCTCGGCTAAGAAATATTGTTGTTGGAAATTGCAATATTGATTAGACCTGGCCATTATGAAATTGGCTTTTTTTCAACACTATGAGTTTAAACATTGTTATTGTGAAGCTAACATGGCCCTTGCGAAATGGAAGCCTGGATTCAATCCAGCGATGGATCTAACTAGATCGGCCCCGGTTTGGGTTTGCCTCCCAGGCCTCCCACTCAAGTATTGGGACGAGCAAGTCTTCTATTGGATTGGTGATTCCTTTGGTTCATTCATCACGACAAATCAGGTGACCCGGTCTAAATCTAGGTTGGTGTTTGTTAGATTCTGTGTGAATGTCACTATGAATAAAATCCTACCCAACTTTGTTATTCTAAAATCTAAACTGGGTAGATGGACCCAAGCATTGGTGTATGAAAATGCGACCCTTTTTTGCTGAAAATCTGAAAGCAAAGGCCACTCTAGTGATACTTGTAAGGCCACCAAGTTGGAAGAAAAATCAGCGAACAAGGACAAAGGAATAGTAGAGGGCCCTCTCTCCATTGAGAATGAGGAAATATTTGTGTCAAGGCCACCTTCGGTGGCCAATGATATAGATTCTGATGTCCAGAAACCTGAGGAAGGCGAGATAGTCTCCCCCAGGAGCTCGGGGTGGGATGGTCTGGTTCTCCTCCAAACCTAATTTGGAGGGACTGGGTGCTCCAACCCTTGACAAAGATGGCTTTGAAATCTATTCTAACCTTGATGCCCCCCCTAAGGAGAGAAATATTAACAATACTAGGGAGGAATAGCCTTCCACAGTGGTTTCCCTCAAGTTACAAGACCCAAAGTGGGAGGCTAAGCCCACCCGAAAGGTTGCAAAGAAAAGCACCCTCAGCTCCACAGATGGTTCAAAGGGTGAGGAGGGGGAATGGAAAACATAGAAAGAGAAAACCAAAACTAAAAAGGCAGATGTGGGGGTGGATACACCCAGAGGAAGACCCTCAGAATGGATAAGGAGATCGAAAGGGTCCACAAGGGAGGTTGCAGCAGGAAGGCAACAAACCCTGGAATCTAGCTTCAAAAGTAAGAGATGAATTTCCTCTCTTGGAATGTGAGGGGTTTGAACAGCTCCCTCAAAAAAAATGTTGTCAAACATTACATTTTTTACCTCAAGCTGGAGGTTCTTCTCTTACAGGAAGTCAAGATATCTACTAATACTTTTTCTACCCTGGCGCCGTAGCTTTGGCCGGGGGCTGCTTTCCTTTACTCTGAAGCTGTGGGTGTGTCTGGTGGTATTGCCACGCTCTGGAACCCTAATAGAATAACTAGTAAGTTGGTTACTTCTTCCCCTAACTTCCTTGTAATCACCTTTGGGAAGAATGGAATCAAATGGACCACCTTCAATATTTATTCTCCTAACACCCGACACGCTAGAGCTACTCTGTGGAATGAGCTAGGTCACTGGCTTGATCAGGATGGCTCAACAAAATTTTTGCTAGCCAGTGATTTCAATACCCCCCTTTACCCCTCTGAAAAGTGTGGTGGCCTCATGGATTACTCAGATAGCATGGGGGAGCTGGCGGATTTTATAGCTTCCATATGTCTTCTTGATATTACTCTGAAGGGGAACCCCTTCACTTGGTCCAATAATAGGAAGGGCACTCACCTCATCCAGGTGAGGCTTGATCGGGTCCTAGCCACATCCTCATGGAACCTCTGCCTAAATTCTACTTTGTCTTCCCTCCCTAGAACTACCTCAAATCACAACCCCCTCCTCTACTGGCTTGACTCCCCTAAGGTCAGCCCAACGCCCTTCAGATTCAAAATTATGTGGTGCTCTCACACCTCCTTTAGGGACCCAGTGAAACTCTAGTGGAAGACTAATATTAGGGTTACTACTATGTTTAGAATTGAACAAAAACTATAAATTATCAGAAGGGAGGTTAAAGGGTGGAGTAAACACAACTTCAGAGACTTTCACAAGGAGAAAAATGATCTCTCAAAAACCCTCATTTCCCTCCAGGCCCAGTTGGCATCCGAAAGTTACCCACCCTAGATCCAGGAGGGGGAGCAAAGGACTAGGCACAAGTGGCAGGAAATCTTGAAAAAAGAATAAATTTATTGGAAGCAGAGATCTATAATTTAGTGGCTTGCTGAAGGGGATAGAAACATGACCTTCTTCCATAGGTCTGCCAGCATCCACAAAAAGAGATATACCATCTCCTCTATTCTGGATGAGGGAGGGAATGAAGTCAAGGAAAAGGATAAAATTAACCAGGTTGCGGTAAATTACCTTAAGGACCTGTACTCGGAAGTGGGCACTTACTACCCAGGCAACATCCAAAACCAGTTCTTGGATCACATCCATAGTGCTATTACCCTTGTGGATAATGACATGCTCACGATGTGGGTTTCTGATGAAGAGGTTAAGAAGGCAGTTTTCTCTATTGGAACTTACAAAGCCCCAAGACCAGACGAATTTCCTCTGGCTTTCTTTCAGGAGTACTGGGAAATTATGGGAAGTGATGTTACTAGAGTTTCCACAGATTTATTTAGGAATGGGTGCCTTCTTAGACAGCATAACCAAACCTACATTGTGCTTATTCCTAAGAATGACAATCCTACTTCTATGATGGATTTCAGACCCATTAGCCTCTGCAATACCTTCTACAAGATGCTTACCAAGATCCTGATTGGCAGAATCAAGCCTCTCCTTGACAAAATTATCTACAATACTTAGAAAGGTTTTGTTCCAGGTAGACAGATCTTGGACGCGGCTATTGCTACACATGAAATTATCCATTTTATGGACAAAAGCAAGGTCCCAGGTATGGCCTTTAACTAGACATCTCTAAAGATTATGACAAAGTTAACTAGTCTTTTCTGCTTAAAATTCTTGCTAAAATGGGCTTTAATGAAAAGGTTATCCAAATTATACAAGAGTGTACTCTAAATTTTAGCTTTTTTGTCCTAACAAATGGTTCCCCTGGAGGCCATTTTACTCCTAAGAAAGGTCTTATACAGGGAGACCCCCTCTCCCCATACCTTTTTATCATGGTGGCTGATGTACTTAGCAGGACTATGGGTATGTTGTCCGCTACCAGAAGAATAAAAGGCATCAAACCTACTTCCACTCACCCTTAGATTGTTTTGGAACAGTTTGTGGATGACACTTTCCTCTTTAGGTATTCTTCTGTTATTGAGACCAGACAATGGAAACAAAATCTGGATTGTTATGCTTGGGCTTTGGGTCAATGTATTAACTATCAAAAGAGCCAATTTTTCTTCTTCAATACTCGAGTGGAATTACAAAATAAGGTGCTTCAAATTCTGGGGTGTCTGGTAGCCTCGCTCCCTTCTACTTACCTTGGCCTTCCCCTCACGGTCAAAGAGGTATCCCAAGAATTCAGGAATTCTATTCTGGAAAGAACCCAGAGGAAACTCGCTGGCTGGAAAGGAAAGATATTAAGCAATGCTGGAAAACTTTAGTTGGTTGCTTCCACCCTCTAGGGGATCCCTGTCTACTTCCTATCCCTCTTCAAAATCAGAAGCAACATGGCCGAAAAACTTGAAAAAATTCAGAGAACCTTTCTGTGGGTGGGGTCTGAAGAGAAGAAGAGGATTTCGCTTGTCAACTGGGACATTGTCTGCCTCCAAAAAATATTGGGAGGTCTCGGCCTTAGAAAAATTGGTCTAATGAATAAGGCCCTTACTACAAAGGTGGCTAGGAAGCTCATTGAGGGAAAAGCAGATCAGTGCAGGATAATGGAAACCAAATATCTCCATGGCCACCCCTACAGAATGATGTTCCACAATAGTGACCTCCCTAGTGGATCCAAACTCTGGGTAAACATCTGTAGGTGTAAGACCCTTCTGTGAAAAGGGGCTTTTTGGCAAATTGGTAATGCTAGGTCCATCAAATTTTGGAATGAAAATTTGATCATGAACCAACCTCTTCTAAGCCATAGATTCAAACCACTCATGGACTACCTCTGACCTAGCCTGGGTATTAGAGCTTCCAACTACACCAACAGAAGAGATTGGGTTGATTTACCTAATCGATTATGAGACAGACCGAACTTGCAACGCATGGGCAAGGATCTTATGGACAACCTGACTAGTATCAAAATTTCTAAGGTTGATGACTCTATTATCTAGACCCCAACCTAGACTGGGGCTTTCATGGATTATTCTGCTTACAACTTGCTTCTTAAGGAGGAGAGTAACACAGGTGACTAGAAGAAGGTGTGGAACCCCTACCTCACACCTAAAATAAACTTTTTTTGGTGGACCCTAATGCACGGTAAGATCCTAACCCAAGATAATCTTACTAAAAGAAGCTTCTCAATGGAAAACAAATGTGTCCTATGTGAGAAGGCGGAAGAAATAGTAAATCACCTCTTCATCCACTATGACTATGCTACCAGCGTCTGGCAAGGAATTTCTGACAAGTTGGGTATCTCATGGGCCATGGACTGTGAGGTGTACCAATTCAATAACTAGAGATCCCCTTCAAATCACCCCTTGCTCCAAATCCTCTGGCGTATGCTTCCCACGCACATATGCTGGATCATCTGGAAGGAAAGAAATAACAAGATCTTCAGGCTGAAAGGCATCCAACCTAAAACCTATCTCCTTATCGGAACTAAGCTCCTAAGCGAGAATGCCAGGATGGCTAAATGGAAGCTCCCCTCCAGTCCTCCTACTTTCTGGGAAATTAAGATTTCTAAACATTGGAACCTCTTAAGTGGGTTCTCCAGGTTTGACAATGCTAAAAAGATAGCCAGAAAAGCTACCAAATGGATTGCGCCTCCTAGAGGTAGAATCAAATTAAACTTTGATGCGACAGTTAATAATCTTGGATATGGAGGGGGAGGAGTGCTGAGAGACCACCATGGCACTTTCCTGCTAGCTTATATAGGACCAATCAATAATTGCACTGTTACCCAGGCGGAAGGGACTTCCCTTCTCTGGGGAATTAAACTTGCTAAGCAGATGAACTTCAGACAACTAGAAATCAAGGGGGATTGCAAAGTGATAATTGAGGTGGTCAAGAGTGGAACTGGTGTGGAGTGGTAGGATAGACCTACCATTATGGAGATCTATGAGCTTCTTGATAGCTTCCAACAAATGAATATAGGCCATACTTACAGAGAGGGAAACTCGGTTGCTGACTCATTGGCAGCAATTGGCCCAAAACAAACCAAACTAAATAGTTGGATGTTAATTGGTGACTTACCTCCGATGACTCAACAAATCATCATGGGAGAAATGAATACTATAGTCTAAATGTGCCAGGCTGGCATATTTATTATGAATCCCTCCTCGATCACATGCTGGCATGTTTGGGTGATTTGTGTGATTATGAAAGGCAAAACTCAAATTCCCATAAAGTTCTATCATTACCTTTTGAACGTGTGGAGTGATCGCTGTCAGTTTCAAAAGGTTTTTTTGGCTATTGATGGTATTAATGCTATTATTAATATTAATGGCACCCGAAGATCCATTAGATTTGGTGGTACAAAGCCCATTCTCCAAAATTCTCAAAACCGGCAGGTTATGTATAAGCTTTATTTGAAACGGATTTGTAAAAGCGAGTGGTTTTTTATGGCCTGCAATAATGCTTGGCTCTCAGACTCCAAAGATACCCCAATGCTTAAAGAGTATTCCTCTGATATGGGGGGTAATATTCTCCGTGTTGAAGCTGATAACATTGATGAAGCCTTTACTTCTGATCCGCTGGTCACCCATTATTGCAAAGAAAATGGCATTTGGGGTTTCATGGAACGCATGAAAGGTGGACATGATGAGAGAATATCTAAATAGTTCATCTCCTCCTGGAACAATAAAGGTGTCTCGATTGGGGGAATTCACTTTCATCTCAATGAGGAGGTCATTGCAGAGGAAACGAGGCTCTCTATGGTGGGGAGAAAGTACAAAAAGACCAGTCGGACTGCCGACCCTACCAGCCTAAAAATATTTTTCAAAGACGGTGAGTTGCCGGTCAGAAAACATGGGGGTTTCAAAATGGAAGAGTTGCCAGACTTCTGGCCAAAAATTTGTCTCATTATAATGAAGTATTTCATGCTTGAAGGTAAGTTTATAGTGTTTTGCAACTACCACTTACCTTTCCTGAATCATATTAGGAACAAATATTTAATTCCCATACCGTTTTATCTTATGCACTCTATAGAGAGTAATGTCCTTGATATCAAAAGAAACCCTGATAAGGCTATCCTCCACTAGGGCCTCCTCCTCTATCTTTACTAGTTTCACAAAGCCATATGCTCGGCACCCCAACCATCTCTGATTATATAGGTGATGCCCCAGGAGGAGCCCTTGGAAATACATGAAAAGACCACCAATTCCTCCTCCCAGTCCATCCATATCACCCAAGGGCCCGTGATGACGGAGAAAAAAACCAGTAAAAAAATTATTAAGATTCCCACCTATAAGAAGGAGGGCCAGGAGGAGTCGTATGTTTCCAAATCTGTGGAGTACAATGAAGGGAAAGGGGTTGACAGCACACCTGAGACGGATTACAAGCCCAAAAAATGGAAAATGATGGAAACCTGGGTTAACTTGGAGGTGGACCTAAGTGGTTCAGGCTGAAAGAGGTCCAACAGAATAGCCAAGGAATAATGCAAAATAAGGATGATGGAAACAACCTCCAAAGAGCTCTCCTGGTCTGGAAATGCCTCCCACTCTACCAACTCTAGAAATGGTTCCTCGGAAGGCTATATGAGCCTGACTAGTAATATTCCCCTGCCCAATCTCCAGAGAGCCACAGAAACCCCTAAGAACCCCACCCCACCCAAGATCCTCCACTATGATACCCAGGATAAACCCAACTCCTCTGTCATGGAGGAAAAATGCAATTTCACAGGCACCCTTAAAAGAAAATTTATGAATCTCGACAAAGAGATTGTTGAGATTAAAAAGAATATGTAGGACCTGATGAACCACTGCATGAGGACCAACAAATTTACCCTGAAGATCATGCATGCCTTGGCTACAACCCTCTGTAATGTGCAGGAAAAGCAGGCGGGTGGCAAATTGGAAGAAAATGAGGATAACAAGGATCTGTTCCTATTTCTTCAGGAGGAGTGGGCGAGAACCCTACTATCAAAACAGCTGGGAGGGAAGCACTAACTCTGTAGTCTATGGTTCAGGTAATTTTGGTTGGGCTTGACCCTCGGTTCCCCTATTCTACGATTGGGGTTAATTTTAATTTTATTATTTTGGTTTGATTTAGCTCTATGAGGCTTATTGTTGATACTTTTTATGCTACTGATGGTAGCAATTACTCCGGTTTAATCCTTTGGAGTAGAAATATCATTATTTTTGTTTTTGATAGAGGCAGAACTAGATTTGGTGATTTTGATATTCTACTAAATTTTTTTTTTAGCTTAGACTAGTTCCATTAATATGCTATTAATGTGCTACTAGTCCTCTGTTCCACGGGCCAACACCCTCTTGCTGCTTTTTCTAACAAAAACATGGCCAAATAACAAGTAAATTGATGGTTATGTGATCTTGCAGGAACCTAAAGGAAAATCATTATCTTATTTTTATTGAATTTAAATCTACTATTACAAGATATAATTTTCTAGGATTTTGATCATCTTTATTTGGGTAACTACCTTATTCAGTGCCATGGGTGGTAGTTGTTTCCTCTATTCATGGCATTGTATAAAGGTTAGATTATGGGAATTATTATGATTATTTATTCTGATATATTCATTTCAAAATTTTACTCTATACCATGGGTGGATGGCGTTGTGTATATACATGATTCTAAATTAGTTTCTACTTTTGGGTTTGCTGTGCTAAAACCGTTATCACCTCAAACGGGCCTTATGACATGTTCTTTTCTTTTTTTCCTCTTCATCCAATAGTTTTGAGAATTCTTATGAGGTATCTTTGTCCATACTATTGGATGTTTTGAATTAGTTTAAGCCTTTGGGTTTGTTGTGTTGAAGCCTTTAGCTCAAACAAGCTTTATTTCCTCTTCATCTAATAGTTTAGAGTATTTATGAGGTATCTATGAATGTTTTCCATGCTATTGGATGTGAAGATGCTAGATGATTCATTCTTTTGTTTTTATAATAGTTGTACACATGAGGTTATATGTTGGTGTGGCATGCTCATTGATGCTTACCGTAAACTATTTCTAAAGATAGTAGTTATTTTTTGGCATCCTCTTTTATGTAGCTACATCTTATTGCTGGGGGTTGTTGTGACTACGGCTCATTAATCATAGTATGGATGCAATCCAATATGTTTTCATTATGTCACAATCCTCATTTTGTATCCATATATCAGTATGTTGGCCAGAAATTTCCCCCTTTTTTATATGTTTAATTGGATTTGTTCACAGTTGATACCTTGGATTTCTACATTTCTGCATCATTATTACATTTATGTCCCATTTAGCTATCTTGATATTAGATCTTTCTTTTTCTATGTTACTTCATAATTTTTTCAAGACATTTCATTGTTACTAATATAGATCTTAGCCAAATATCGAGATTTTATTTATGTAGATGTGCATGATTGGGTTATTAATCCAGTGATGATGTTTTCCTATGGTTCCACGTGTGTTAGAATCTCTCTTACTAAAACATAGGATCATGGATTTATTATGGTTTTGTTCCTATTGGGGTTATGGGGTAGGCTTCTGGGTTTATTTGTAGGTCTTGGAGGGGGAATACCTTTTTGTATCAAACTTGCAGGGTAATTCCTTGGGGTTGGGCATGATATTCAATGTTTGTATTGCGTTGGATAACTTTCTTCTTTTGTGGAGACACTTATGTCATTGCCTCAATCATAAACTCTGGAGACTTGCCTTTTATTTTTAGGAGCAAGGCCAGAGGTTTTCTTTAGCTAGTTCTTTACTACCGATGCTCTTTGAACCAGGAATGTAAAAAATAAAATAAAATATTCATGGTATATTACTACTTTTACAAAAAAAATGCATTCATCTAAGTTAGATACATGTATAGTTATTAACCAAAAGATGTAAAATCTCAATTTTTTGTTTCTATTTTTTAATTTTCATCTATGTGGGGTTCTCATGTTTATGCAAATTTGACATTACAATGTGGTCCCAAGAAGAAATTAATGTACAAAAATATCCTATGTTTAGAAAACATAAGATTTGACCACTGATTAAATATGAATATAATATTTTTAACTATGATTAGGTGAGTGACATCAAAGTTATAATGGGTTATCCCTTAAAAATTTGAGGTTCCTAATCACGAAGAATTTTAAAGGCACCTTGGGTATAGTCAATAACTAATAAATTAAAATATACATCAGTTTGAAGTAGATAAACTTGAACAACTTGGATGTTCCAAGGTTTTAAACCATATAATCGTATCCAAGAATGATTATGAGAAATCAATGGACACGAGTCACCGTGTACATAAATGGTTTGAAAACAAATTTAAAAATGGACAATACATAAATGGTCTAAAAAGAAATATAAAAGTGGACAATTCGTATATATATATATATATATATATATA